>SJYO01006649.1:2040469-2213012 GCA_006410555.1 Capra ibex
GGGGTCCCGAGTAGTAAAGAAGGAAAAGATCAACGAAATCCACATCTCAATCCAATAAATAAGATGAAAAAAGAACAAAGAACTCCATTCGAACGTAACGATACTTGGAAGGGGAATCGTGACGAAAAGTCAGTCAAGTCTAGTCAGCGAGTCAGCACAGGTTACGGAACGCTGGGGTTCTTAACGTCGTACGGTCCGGAGGGACAGGTAGTGGTTGAGGGTCTCAAGTGAGTCTGAGCACAGGTAGCTCAGTCACTACGGTAGTTCGGTAGAGTAGGAGTCAGCAGGGGAAAAGGAGGACGGGAGTCAGGGAGGGTCGTGGTCTCAGAAAAGGTTACTCAGTTGAGAAGTGTACTCCACCGATTTCATGACCTCAAAGTCCAAGTCGTAGTAAGGAAGGTTTCTTTAGGGTCCCGATTAGAGGGAGTCTTACCTGACCAACCTTGAGGAACGTCAGGTTCCCTGAGAGTTCTCAGAAGAGGTTGTGGTGTCAAGTTTTCGTAGTTAAGAAGTCGCGAGTCGGAAGAAGTGTCAGGTTGAGAGTGTAGGTATGTACTGATGACCTTTTTGGTATCGGAACTGATCTACCTGGAATCGACCGTTTCATTACAGAGACGAAAACTTATACGACAGATCCAATCAGTATTGAAAAGAAGGTTCCTCATTCGTAGAAAATTAAAGTACCGACGTTAGTGGTAGACGTCACTAAAACCTCGGGAGGTTTTATTTCAGACTGTGACAAAGGTGACAAAGAGGTAGATAAAGAGTACTTCACTACCCTGACCTACGGTACTAGAAGCAAAAGACTTACAACTCGTGACGAAAATGACTCAGTGTATCCAAAACCCACAAAAGTAAAAGAAAGTAAAGACACTCATAAAACTAAATAAAAAAAATTTAAAGAAGACACTAAAAACCAATAGTCTTCGGTCAACAAATCGGAGGTATGAAACCTAAAAAAAAATTCAAAAAAAGGACATCAACTGTAAAGACTGTAACACCAGTCTTTTTTACGAACCTTACTAAAGTTAAAAAAAACTTAAATGGTTCCGATCTAAATACCGGGTCCTACACTAGATAGGGTCTCTTCAAAGGTACACGTGAACTCTTTTTCCACTTTAAGTAGTAAAACCCCACTTTACAGGATATCTATAGTTAATCCAGATTGATCAGGTTACATAGTAAATTTCAAACACAAAGGAACGATTAAAAGACAAATCAACGAGACAGGTATCCACACTAACCCCATAATTTCAGAGGGTGATAATACCACAACGTCAATTAAAGTGGAAAGAATGAACAATCGTAAACGGAATGTATAACGTCACGAGGAAACAACCCACGTATATATAAATATTAACAACATAGAAGAAGAACCTGCCTAGGAAACTAGTAATACATCACAGAAAGAAACAGAGAAAAGTGTCGGAAATAAAGTTTCATTTGACTACCTCTTTATATGGTACGAGTACCTAGTCTTCTTAGTTATATCATTTTTAATCATATGAAGGGTTTCGTTAGATGTCTAAGTTACGTTAGGGATAGTTCGATGGTTACCATAAAAAGTGTCTTGATCTTGTTTATTAAAGTGTTAAACATACCTTTATGTTTTTTGGAGCTCATCGGTTTGGTTAGAACTCTCTCTTCCTACCTGGACCTCCTTAGTTGGACGGACTGAAGTCCGATATGATGTTTCGGTGTCAGTAGTTCTATCATACTATGACCGTGTTTCTGTCTTTATATCTAGTTACCTTGTTTTATCTTTCGGGCCTCTATTTAGGTGTGTGGATACCTGTGGAATAGAAGCTGTTTCCTCCGTTCTTATATGTTGCGTAATTTCTGTTAGAGAAATTGTTCACCACGACCCTTTTGACCAGTTGGTGAACGTTTTCTTACTTTACTCTTGTGAAAGATTGTGGTATGTGTTTTTATTTGAGTTTTACCTAATTTCTAGACTTACATTCTGGTGTTGGATATTTTGAGGATCTCCTCTTGTATCCGTTTTGTGAGAGACTGTATTTAGTGTCGTCCTAAGAGATACTGGGTGGAGGGTCTCATTACCTTTATTTTCGTTTTTATTTGTTTACCCTGGATTAATTTTAATTTTCGAAAACGTGTTGTTTCCTTTGATATTCATTCCACTTTTCTGTCGGAAGTCTTACCCCCTTTTATTATCGTTTACTTCGTTGACTGTTTCTTAATTAGACTTTTTATATGTTCGTTGAGGACGTCGAGTTAAGGTCTTTTTGTTTGCTGGGTTAGTTTTTTACCCGATTTCTTGATTTATCTGTAAAGAGGTTTCTTCTGTATGTCTACCGATTGTTTGTACACTTTTCTACAAGTTGTAGTGAGTGATAGTCTCTTTACGTTTAGTTTTGGTGTTACTCCATGGTAGAGTGTGACCAGTCTTACCGACGATAGTTTTTCAGATGTTCTTTATTTACGACCTCTTCCACACCTCTTTTCCCTTGGGAGAATGTGACAACCACCCTTACGTTTGATCATGTCGGTGATACCTCTTGTCACACCTCTAAGGAAATTTTTGACCTTTGTTTTGGCGGAATACTGGGTCGTTAGGGTGAAGACCCGTATGCGTGGCTCCTTTGGTCTTAACTTTCTCTGTGCACATGGAGTTACAAGTAGTATCGTGACAAATATTATCGGTCCTGGACCTTCGTTGGATCTACAGGTAGTCGTCTGTTTACCTATTCTTTCAACACCATCTGTCGTTTTCTCTGTGTCTACATATCTTCTCAGAAAACCTGAGACACCCTCTCCCACTCCCACCCTACTAAACCCTCTTACCGTAACTTTGTATATATAACAGTATACACTTTTCCTAGTGGTCAGGTCCAAGTTACGTACTCTGTCCCACGAGCCCCGACCACGAGACCCTACTGGGTCTTCCTACTCTACCCCTCGCTCCGCCCTCCCCCAAAGTCCTACGCCTTTTGTACGTGTCGGTACCGGCTAAGTACAGTTACATACGGCTTTGGTGATGGTATAACATTTCATTAATCGGACGTCAATTTTGTTTACTTAAATATAAATTTTTATTTCTCTCAACACCATGTACATGTGTGAACTCATAATGAATCGGTAATTTTTCTTATGTAAATTTTAGACGTTCGTTATTTACGACCTCTCCCACACCTCTTTTCCCTTGGGAGGATGTGACAACCACCCTTACGTTTGATCATGTCGGTGATACCTCTTGTCACACCTCTAAGGAATTTTTTAACGTTTATCTTGATGGAATACTGGGTCGTTAGGGTGAAGACCCGTATGTGTGGCTCCTTTGGTCTTAACTTTCTCTGTGTACATGGGGTTACAAGTAGCGTCGTGACAAATATTATCGGTCCTGTACCTTTGTTGGATCTACAGGTAGTCGTCTACTTACCTATTCTTTCGACACCATGTATATGTGTTACCTCATAATGAGTCGGCAATTTTTTCTTAAGTAAACTTAGTCAAGACTACTCTACCTACTTTGACCTCGGTTAATATGTCTCACTTCATTCGGTCTTTCTTTTGTGGTTATGTCATACGATTGTGTATATATACCTTAAATCCTTCTACCGTTACTGCTGGGACATACGTTCTGTCCTTTTTTCTGTGTCTACACATATGGCCTGAAAACCTGAGTCTCCCTCTCCCTCTCCCACCCTACTAAACCCTCTTACCCTTAAGATTGTACATATGACAGTACATTCTTAACTTAGCGGTCAGGTACAGACTGCATCCCACGTCGAACGAACCCCGACCACGTACCCCTACTGGGTCTCTCTACAACACCCCTCCCTCCACCCTCCCCCCAAGTACAAACCCTTGTGTACATTCTTAATTTCTAAAATTTTAATTTTTTTTTTTTTCTTATGTAAACTTAGGTAAGATTACTCCACCTGTTTTGACCTCGGATAATATGTCTCACTTCATTCAGTCTTTCTTTTTGTGGTTATGTCATATGATTACGTATATATATCTTAAATCTTTTTACCATTACTACTGGGAGATACACTATGTCGTATACTCTGTGTCTACATATCTTGTCGGAAAACCTGAGACACCCTCTCCCACTCCCACTCTACTAAACTTTCTTATCGTAACTTTGTACATATAATAGTATACACTTTATCTAGCGGTCACGTCCAAGATACGTACTCTGTCCCACGAGTCCCGACTACGTGACCCTACTGGGACTCCCTACCCTACCCTCCCTCCGTCCTCCCTCCCAGTCCTACCCCTGTGTACATGTGGGTACCGACTAAGTACAGTTACATACCGTTTTTGGTGATGTTATAACATTAATCGGAGGTTAATTTTTTTGATTTAAAATTTTTATTTATTTATTTTCGTATATTTCTCTTCTTTTATACGGAATTATAAACTTTCAGGTTCACTCCTAATGAACTTTTTGACAGAGTTCACGGATTACTCACAGATCGTTTGTTAGAAGGGAGTTGGTGCCCAGAGAAAAGAAAAAAAGAAGAAAGAAAAAGAACCAGAGAAAAGAGTTTGTGTCATTCCGATACTTGACAGTCGACCTTTGGGACTTAACCCTTCCTCCGACATGGCGACCCGATTACCACTGACATTCCCTTGGCTGTTATTAGACTAAGAACAACTCAAATACCGAACTTTATTTATGTCGTCCTCTCATCAGAGTAGTTAAGTATTACATTCTGGTTTCATTTTCTCTGGACTTTACCTCCTGTCTTCCGAGTCGTGGTGGGGGAAAGAGTGAAAATTTTGAGGAAAAAAAGGAAGTTCTACGTTGGGTGTCCAGTGGAGGAGAAACTTCGAAAGGGTTAGCGGAGACCGGCTCATTGAGTCTGGGGATATGACGCAAGAGTACTGTAGAAGCGGTAGAGTGTACTGGTGGGAGGACGGATAGTGGAGGTAATCTATCATCTCGGAGGACTCATTACTGTAGTATCCCTCGAGATATAGGGGACGTCGGTCATGACACAAACCGTGTAACAATAACGACAAATCAGTACGTCAGTACAGGTCGAGAAACGTTGGGGTACCTGACGTCGTACGGACCAAAGGGACAGGAAGTGGTAGAGGGCCTCGGACGAGTTTGAGTACAGGTAACTCAACCAGTAAGGTAGGTTGGTAGAGTAGGAGACCCAAGGGAAGAGGAGGACGGAAACTAGAAAGGGTCGTAATCCCAGAAAAGATTACTCAGTCAAGAAACGTAGTCCACCGGTTTGATAACCTCGAAATCGAAGTATCATAATCAGGATGGTTACTTATAAGTCCTGACTAAGGGAAATCCTAACTGACCAAACTAGAGGAACATCAGGTTCCCTGACAGTTCTCAGAATAAGTTGTACTGTTAAGTTTTCGTAGTTAAGAAGTCGTGAGTCGGAAGAAATACCAGGTTGAGTGTAGGTATGTACTGATGACCTCTTTGGTATCGAAACTGATCTGTTTGGAAACAACCGTTTTATTACAGAGACGAAAAATTATACGACAGATCCAACCAGTATCGAAAAGAAAGCTCCTCCTTCGTAGAAAATTAAAGTACCGACGTACACTTACAGTACATTAAAGTGACGTCAGTGGTAGACTTCACTAAAACCTCGGGTTCTTTTATTTCAGACAGTGAAAAAGACGACAAAGGAGTAGATAAACTGTACTTCACTACCCTGGTCTACGGTACTAGAATTAAAAAACTTACAACTCAAAATTCGGTCGAAAAAGTGAGCAGAAAGTGGAAGTAGTTCTCAGAAAAATCAAGAAACGAAAGACGGTATTCCCACTCCAGTAGACGTATAGACTCCAAACTATAAAGAGGACCATTAGAACTAAGGTCGAACACGAAGTAGGTCGGACCGTAAAGTATACTACATGAGACGTATATTCAATTTATTCGTCCCACTGTTATATGTCGGCACTTCATATGGAAAGGGTTAAACCTTGGTCAGACAACACGGTACAGAACAAGATTGACAACGAAGAACTGGACGTGTGTCCAAAGAGTTATACTGTGTAACATTCTCGAGTGTTTTATAAATAACGACTTCCTTACACCACCCAAGGTTAGAGGGAGTAAAAGAATGGGTTCGGACCTCGATTCCACCTATTTGAAAGCCTCGGGAAGGTCCCCATCTCTCCAGTCGGTCCAGTCCCGACCCCCTCCACCGGTGGAAGAAAGGTGGTGAAAGTTCTAGTACACACATTTTGGAACGTGGTCCTCCCGACCCTCTGTGGGTTTCATAGATCTTCTGTTCCTTTACCGGAACTTTCCTGTACCACTGGTTTTTTTAATAAGTAAGTCGTTTTTACATAGTTCAAAACACAGTTATACACCGGTACTCATTCTAGTCAAGGATAAGAGTGCTTAGAGTGTCCGGATCCGTCTGTGTCTGGCACCATTACTGTCATGGTACCTTGTCCACGTTCTGTCCCCATGTATCCAGTTCTCCTGAGACTTACACACCACCCTCTCCCACTGTCTCGACCCCTCCTCCTTCTCAGTGGTCTAGAGACTGTCAACCTCACCCCCAGCCCCCAGACGAAAGAAGGGAGAGAGTCCTCCCCACGAGAACCCCATATAGACCGGTCTCGGGGAGA
Source organism: Capra ibex (assembly GCA_006410555.1). NCBI lineage: Eukaryota > Metazoa > Chordata > Mammalia > Artiodactyla > Bovidae > Capra > Capra ibex. The sequence continues at coordinate 2,047,052 of SJYO01006649.1, forward strand.
CGGTAGAAGCAATCTCACGTGCGTGGTTAAGGGTCCAGACACACAAGAAAGACTACAACGTCCGCGGACCTTATAAGATATTAGTCGCCCCGAGACAGGACAGGGGTCTTTGGTAACGGACTAGGATGTTACCGATGTTCGTTACCCTGGGCGTCCTAGACTGGGTCAAGAGAGGAAGGAGTGGAGTGGAGTGAAGAGGGTCTTTCGGGTTCTCTCCGGGTGTCATCCGACTGTGTGCTGTTGTTTTCTGTATTAGAGATGGAACTACACTTATTTCGGGTGAAATTTTTTCTTTATTCTTAAAGGTGGTTGTTAAAATAATAATGACTGTCGTAAAACTTACTTGATTTCTTAAATTGTTTTGTATATTTTTATATAAAATTTTTTAGTGTCTACCTGTTGTCTAAATGTCTAAACGAAAGGATTAATAAGTCTTTTTTTTTTACTGTTATAAATAATGACCGTTTAACGTAAACTCACTCTGATCGGTGACCTAGTGTTCTGGGTTCGTCGTTCTGTGACGGTTAGAGAACCCTTGTCTTCTTCATTAACTGGTTGTCCACTCTCCGACACCCTCCCCGCTGATCTGTCGGCCGGCCGTTTCGTCTAGACCGTCGGCTCGGTTCTGTCCTCGTCCGACCCGTCCCGTCCCCAATCCATAGTTCGTCTCTACCCGTACAGTCAATGAGACCGGAACTCTTCTTAGTGACACTGGTGTCCCGGTCGACGTTTGACTGAGGTCACATGCATGAGTGTACTCATACACAAGTAAATTTAGTAGAGAAGGAAGTAAGTACTTTAATCATTCACCCAAACCCACCCTCAGTAGAAACACAGAGCCCCTGGTCTCTCCCCTTCCGGGTTAGATGTTTTCGTCAAAGGATTTAAACTCACCTGACTCGGACGATCTTCCCGACATCTGACACTCCCGACGTCCTTTTCGTCCCCCAACTCCGGGTCCGGAACGAGGTCCTCAAGTGTGAGTGCTGTTGACACGGTACACCGGACACTACCCACACCCTGTTTCATTGTTCTAACAGGGGTAGACACACACTCTAATCCTACCCCAATATCTCAATCTCAAGTGAACGTAAACTCTGCCCGGACCTCCCGGTTCATCCTAAACTGTCCGTCTCTACCCTTAAAGTACTCGTAAGGGTCGGTTTTCCTCTTTCGTTTTGGGGTACTCCCTCACACGTCACCCTGGACCCCACCGGGAACGTCCCTCGTAGACCTTATAAGTCTTTTCAACACCCTCTACGTCGACCTCTCCCTCGAACTCCGGTCCGGTTGTACCCAGGTTTCGTTCCTCAAGTGTGGTTTCAACCTATTTATTTCGGGAATACATGAGTAAATAAGAAAGTGAGTAAGTTGTTTTTACGTAACGTACGTTTTGGAGACGGTCCACGACAAGGGGACCCACGACCCGTGTGTCACCCCTCCCGTTGAAGACGGTAGGACTCCGATCATAGTGGAGACCCCTCGTCCTCGCGGTACCCCTTCACCTCCGACGACGGATCGGGTTCCACTTCCCGGGACTCCCATTATCCTCCCAGTAAAGGTTCCCCTCCCGTGAACCGTCCCAGTCAGTTTTCACTGTAGGGGAACCGATCCGGTTCGGTTCAGGAGGTCGTCGGTTGTACCCCTTCCTTCGTAGGGAGTTATTGACCCTGTTTCTCAGTCTTTTCATCCCAAACCTTTCCTCCCCTCTCCGGACCTCCGTCCCCCTACTGGGGTTAGGAGGGTGACCGGGGTCGGACGTCGTCCGGGCCTAGTAGCCGGTCGGACCAGTCCCGAGAGAGCCGGCCACAGGGAGACCAGAACTACGGACATCAGTAGGAGCGGGAGGAGAAGAACAGAAGACCTTTCGAGAAAGTCGACGAGACCACCGAAGGCCATCCGGCGGGCTAAGGACGTCCGTAACTCCTGTCTCCCCTTCCCAAGAGTGAGTGGGTGAGTCCTGACTCCCTCGGGCCAGATCACGAAGGATACTCCTCTCTCGTCGGATACTGTGGGCCGAACGGGGGTGTGGGCCGGGACCTGTGGGTGTCCTTTGAGATGGGACCCTAATCTCTGACCTCTTGATACCCGAGACCTCAGTACAGGGTCTATCGTCACGGTGAAATCCTAAACCCACTTAGTGAATAAGAAAAGAGTTGATATTTTACCCTACCTATTTTCGACAAAAATAACAATTGTCGACGGGGGACTCCACAATACTCTCCTTCTCCGACACACTCTTCGACCCCGTGTGGAAGGATTAGACGAATCTGGGAACGGGTACCCGACGGGGCTGTGAGTGCCGGCACGCTGGAGCCGCAGGAGTCGGAGCGACCACAGGGCCGTCGTCGTCGTCATGTCCTACTCCGGCTACTACTGGTCTCGGCGTCGGTGCGGGGGTCGCTGCGGGCGTATGTCTCGGTGCAAGTACCTCCGACCCTCTCTCTCGGCGTTCGGGACACTCGGGATTGGTGTCAAGGGTCGAGCTCGGGTATTGTGTTCAGTTCTACGTCTCTCGTACGGTCCCCACTCCCCGGCGTTGTCGGTCACGGGGTCTACACTCTCGACCGGGGAGGGTCCGAGACTCGCCACGGACAGAAGGGTCGGGCTCCCCGTCGCGGTAGTCGAAGACCCCCGTGAGGTACCTTCCGTGTCGGAGCACCCTTACCTTGGTCTGTTCCACCCTCCTACGAAGAGTCCTACCTCCACATGTTTTCCGGTCTACCGGTTGTCTAGACTCGATGAGTCCGAGGTTTTTTTCGGGAGTCCCCAGTACGGTCGAGGATGAGATCGAGTAAAGGTTCGACGAGTCCCACAGGGAGGGGTTCACTACCCCAGGTCCGAGACACCTTCGGTCTAGACCCGTGAAGGGGGTACGGGTGTCTCGTTGGGATTCCCATCCTGATTCCAGAGGTCTTCGGTCAGAATCCACGATAAAGGTTTGTTGTTTCCCTTGGTCCGATCGGAGGTCTACTCCCCTTGGACCCTGTCCTCGTAGCCCAGCAACGGAGTCGGTGGACGGTTGCCCTCTGGGGTTCTCCGACGGACCGAGTGGAGGGTCAGTCGACTGAGAAACCTGGGGGTCGGCCAGTAGAAGACCGGAAGTGGGAGGGTGAGAGGGAGGTGGGGTTTGACGAGAATGCTCTAGACTGTCGGTGTCACTACAACGTCCTGAGCCAGGGGTGGAGCAACGACCTCTACGTCTACATCATTGGGCTGTAAAGACACCTCTACAAAAAGTCTCTCTTCCAGACAGGACACTGACCCTTCCTTCTTCTCAGTCCGACTCCTCTGTCAGGTGGTATCATCTTATCTTTGTCGATCCTTCCACACACCTGAGGACTTGAGGTTACATCTATTTTCGTAACGGTGACTCGTACAGACTCGGAGTAGACCTTACACCTCTTTGATAGGGGGAGATCCCGACGCCCTACTAATTTGGTCCGCCTGACGTGTTAAGACTTCGTGAATTTTAAGTCCGTCCTTGGCATACAAACTTCGGTGTAATTAAAACACTGAAAACCGTTCCTTGAATCGAAGTAATTTAGACAAATAAATGTTTATTTTATTATCACGGAAGTGTTATCCCATTAACACTTGTACTTTATTTCATGATTACTTATGTTCGGGTGTTGGTTTACGGACTACATTTACGGATCCTTTGTATTATACGTAATATATAATGTATCTTTGCAAAATATTAATCTACTGTGCTAATATTGGTAAAGATACTAGAAGTGTTTGTCTTAAGGCGTCGAATCTGAGTACACTTTCGTCCGAAATCTTGGAGTTCCTGAGACTGAAGACATAAAGAGATGGGACTCACCACACACACACTCACATACACCATAAACATACAACACATACATACACATACACACCACCCCACCCCTCCTCCGTCCGTCCGTCAGATCTGAGAAGTAGAAAGAAAAGGTGGTAAATTCATTCGGTAAATTGAAGACACTCGACATCAATGGAGTAGACCTTCACCGTCCCTTTCATAGACTAGGAGGGTTTAAGTCCCGTTACCAGATCTACAGGAGTACTCTACAAGATGGTTTAGATACTAGGATGTTTACAGAAGTGGAACTTTCCCTCTCGATTTCGTATTTTGTATTTACAAATCTGTTTAAATATGTAGGGTAGGAGTTACTACCCGAAAGGACCACCACGATCACCACTTCTTTGGGGGACGTCGTCTGTATTGTCTACGCCTAAGTCAGGGACCCAGTCCTTCTAGGGGATCTCCTCTCGTGTCGTCGGGTAAGAACGGACCTCTTAAGGTACCTGTCTCTTCGGACCGTCCGATGTCAGGTACTCCAGTGGTTGTGAACCTGTGTTGACTTCGTTGACTCGAGTGTGTATGTGTAGGAGTAATTACGACACAGTATTGGTGATAATACTCTCTTCTCAGTCTCTGGAAACAGGAAATTAAACGACGTCTCGGTCGGAGGGGACGACAGTGGTCCACCCAGTGTGAGGGAGGCTCCTCTATAAGATTTAACGTTTATCCTAGACTGTAAAGTCTCCGTCAGGGAGTAGAAGTTATTATTCGGGTTCAAAGAATTATACCTACACTAAAATGTCTAGACCGGAACTGTTAGGTCGAAAGTCAAGTCAAGTCAAGTCAAGTCAAGTCAGCGAGTCAGTACATACTGAGAAACACTGGGGTACCTGACGTCGTGCGGTCCGGAGGGACAGCTAGTGGTTGAGGACCTCAAATGAGTATGAGTACAGGTAACTCAGTTACCACACTAGGTTGGTAGAGTAGGAGACAACAAGGGAAGAGGAGGACGGAAGTTGGAAAGACTCGTAGTCTCAGAAAATTTACTCAGTCGAGAAGTGTAGGCCACCGGTTTCATAACCCCAAAGTCGAAGTTGTAGTCAGGAAGGTTACTTGTGGGTCCTGACTAGAGGAAATCCTCCCTGACCAACCTAGAGGAACGTCAGGTTCCCTGAGAGTTTCTCAGAAGAGGTTGTGGTGTCCAGTTTTCGTAGTTAAGAAGTCGCGAGTCAAAAGAAGTATCAGATTGAGAGTGTAGGTATGTACTGGTGACCTTTTTTGTATCGGAACTGATCTACCTGGAAACAACTGTTTCTTTACAGAGACGAAAAATTATACGACAGATCCAACCAGTATTTAAAGGAAGGTTCCTCATTCGCAGAAAATTATACCGACGTTAGTGGTAGACGTCGTTAAAACCTCGGGTCTTTTTATTTCAGTCGGTGACAAAGATCAAAGGGGTAGATAAACGGTACTTCACTACCCTGACCTACGGCACTAGAATCAAAAGACTTATAACTCGAAATTCGGTTGAAAAAGTGAGAGGAGAAAGTGAAAGTAGTTCTCCGAGAAATCAAGAAGAAACGAAAGACAGTATTCCCACCACAGTAGACGTATAGACTCCAATAACTATAAAGAGGACCGTTAGAACTAAGGTCGAACACGAAGTAGGTCGTTTCGTACAGAGTACTACATGGGACGTATATTCAATTTATCCGTTGCACTGTTATATGCCGGAACTGTATGAGGAAAGGGATAAACCTTGGTCAGACAACAAGGTACAGGTCAAGTTTGACAACAAAGGACTGGACGTATGTCTAAAGAGTTCTCCGTCCAGTCCACCAGACCATCAGGGTAGAGAACTTCTTAAAAGGTGTCAAATAACACTAGGTGTGTCAGTTTCCGAAACCGTATCAGTTATTTCGTCTACAAAAAGACCTTGAGAGAACGAAAAAGGTACTAGGTCACCTACAACCGTTAAACTAGAGACCAAGGAGACGGAAAAGATTTTGGGTGAACTTGTAGACCTTCAAGTACCAAGTGTATAATAACTTCGGACCGAACCTCTTAAAACTCGTAATGAAATGATCGCATACTCTACTTACGTTAGCACACCATCAAACGCGTAAGAAACCGTAACGAAAAGAAACCCTAAGTTTACTTTTGACTGGAAAAGGTCAGGACACCGGTGACGACTCAAAAGGTTTAAACGACCGTATAACTCACGTCGTTCAAGTGTCGTAGTAGAAAGTCCTAAACTTTATCGAGATGACCTTAAGGTAGTGGAGGTGATCGAAACAAGTATCACTACGAAGGATTTCGGGTGAACTGAAGTGTAAGTCCTACAGACCGAGATCCACTCACTAGTGTGTTAACGCCAATAGATCCAGTACTTCTAGAAAAAACATGTCAAGAAGACACATAAGAACGGTGGAGAATTACAGAAGACGAAGACAATCTAGGTATGGTAAAGACAGGAAATAACACGGGTAGAAACGTACTTGACAAGAGAACCATATAGATTAAAAGAACTTCTCTCGTGATCAGAAAGGGTAAGATAACAAAAGGAGACAAAGAAACGTGCCTAGTGACTCCTTCCGAAAGAATAGAGAGGAACGATAAGAAACCTTGAGACGTAAGTTTAGTTATATAGAAAGGAAAAGAGGAAACGAGAACCGAAGAGAAGAAAAGTGTCGATAAACATTCTGGGGGAGGTAGTCGGTAAAACGAAAAAACGTAAAGAAAAAGAACCCCTACCAGAACTAGGGACTGAGGACATGTTTGAGTGTTTGGAGATAAGTATCATTAGGTCGAAATGGAGAATGATCAAGGGGACCACCGGTTAGGTAAGGGACAGGTCGAGATGAGGCAACGTTCTAACATAGAGTCACACTTAAAAAGAACAGACTTACACGATGAGTGATATGAAGGAGTTTATACTACAGGAGACTAAAAAGGTCGTTAGAACATAACACCTACCTTCTTTATAAAGTTAGAGGTCACGGGATCTCCATTGACCTCCCAACCTCTTCAATTCACTGAAGGGGTTCCAGTGTTTTTATTCTTTACTGTTTTGTCATTGTTTTTAAGTAAAAATCTAGATCTTAAGGGTTTTTGTCAACTGTTGTTGAAAGAAATTTTTTTATCTCTTTTCTCTTGTCTCTCCCACTATTCCTCTTTCTGGTACGGTCCTGGAAGGTCTAGTATCTACTTCTTCTTCGTGTCAAGTACTCATTAACGGGGTAACACCAGAGTCTTTCGTGAGGTACCTTCTCTTGTCCTTAGAACCACAAGACCTGTCACGGTGAACGTCCTTACCGACGTCCTTGTCCGACACACCAAGATTTCCGAGCGTAGCATATCTTTACGTAGTAAATAAAAGTTTTACTCCGGAGAGACTGGTTCTTTGAAACACTTGTTATAAGGAGTAAACTACCCCACTGGTTGTTTGGTTAGAATCTGACGACACGGACACCTTTATGGATCATGTCTGTGTATAAAATACACTTAAACAGACTCTTCTGTGTGGGTTTTCTAATGGGTGTACAGGTGTAGATACCAATAATTTCTTGAAAACCGAAGACCAACCTCTGTCTTACTGTCTCATCTTCCTGAGTTCGAGTCGAGGAGGGTGTTTTTATGGTTTTAGTATAGATTGACGACTTTGTTGGGGACTGTTTTTTCTGACCTTGGGTAGTTTTTTCTATGAGATGCAGGTTTCTGTTTTTCCTTCGGTGTTATTCTACCATCCTTCCCGTGTAAGTGTTATACGGGTTAGTTTAGGATATGGGTGGTCCACCCGTTGGGTGTTCGACCATTTATTAATATAGTGTCTCAAAGAGAGTGTCTTCACTCTTAAGACTCGGAGTGTAGTCCGACGGGTCGGACCCCCAGACCGTAACTCACTCCCTGAGGAGTCTTGTAAACCAAAACTTCCGGTCATTCCGAACTAGTGTCTTTGAGGTGTCTTGACACCGTTAGTCTTTGAGTTGAGACAACTCAAACTCCCACGTGTGTTCCAAAATACACGTGACCCTGGATCCCTTTTTCGTCACTGGAGTATCCTCGGACTCGGTCGTCATAAACGACCAAAACATCTCCGAGGTCCCTTCCCTCCCCCACCGACACCGATGACACCTCTGTTTTTGTGACCTCCGTTTCTATACCCCCACGTGAGATAGCACACCCGATAGGACCTCCGACGGTAAAACTGAACCGGGGTGGGTTCTCGAGGTCACGACCCTACGGAGTCCGGTTCGTTGTTTGTTCTGTCCTTGTGTCGGGGTAGGTAGTCGTCTCTCCGACGGATTTCAGAAGGACTGGGGTGACGACGACGACGATTCAACGAAGTCAGTACAGGTTGGGGTATCTGCCGTCGGGTGGTCCGAGGCGGTAGAGACCCTAAGAGGTCCGTTCTTGTGACCTCACCCAAAGGTAAAGAAAGTTTGTGTCGAGAACTGTACCAAGACGGGTGGTCTCCCCATTCTGGGTCGAGGTGGGTGGTTACCCGTCCGTGGTCAGGGAGGGTGGTCCTTCGGACGTATTCGGAGATCCTCTCGGAGTGTTTGTTCCCTCGTCTGTGGTCTTCGTTCTCCTTGATATCTGGACGTCGAACACTTTACCTCTAGTCTTTCAATCTGTTTTACACTACCGGTCTTCGTATACAAGGTCTACTTCTTTGTTCTATTTTGCGGAATTCTTCTAATTCACGTCACCTCTATCCTTTAGATGGGTTTTTCTTAGGTCTTATTACTATCATTTCTACTGGGTTCTGGAGTCTTTTTCTTACTTTCGTGTCTACCCGTTCTATTTTTTTACCATTTGTTTCTCGATTTTCTATACTTCTTGTTTGTCGACTTGTTATATCATTGACTTTACTTTTTACTTGATCTTCCTTAGTCATCATATTCACTCCATCTTATTGTCCGTTCCCTCGACCTTCTGTCTTACGACTTTCAGTGCTACCGGTTGGTGTCATTTCTTTGTCCTACTCTTCTTTACTCCTGAATACCCTACTGTAATTTGTGTGGTTGTAAGTGTAATATCCCCAGGGTCCTCCTTTTCTCTCTCTGTTTCCGGGACTCTTTTATGACCTTCTCTGTTTTCGACTTTTTGAGGGATTGTACCCTTTCCTTTGGACTGGGTTCAGGTCCTTCATGTCTCTCAGGATATATCCTATTTGAGTTACTTCTTGTACAGTTCTTGTGTATCATTGGTTTGACTGTTTTATTTCTGTTTCTTTTTCACAATTTTCGTTGTCCCTTTTCGTTTTTGATTGTATGTTCCCTTAAGGGCATTCCATTAGTCGACTAAAAAGTTCTCTTTGAGTCGTACGGTCTTCTCTCACCGTGTTATATTTCATTATTTTCCCTTTTCGGTCCTGAACGAACCATCAGGTCATAAATTCTGAGGTACGAGGTTTATGTCCCCGTACCCGAACTAGGGATCAGTCCCTTGATTCTAGAACGTACGACGTACCACACCGATTTTCTTTTTTCCCCCTCCCCCTCGTTTGGATGTGGGTTCTTATGAGATGGGTCATCCCGAGAACAAGTCTTAGTTACCTCTTTAGTTTTCAAAATGTCTGGTCGTTTTCGATTCTGTTAAGTCATGTTGGTTTGGTTGAGATGTCGTTTAGGATTTCCTTGAAGAGATCCACCTTCTCTTTTTCCGTGTTCTTTTAATGTTTACCCTTTCGAAGAGTCATTTCCGTTTACTTGTCTTTTCCATCCTTCAGTAGGCGTGTATTTATACCGGATCTTTGGTCGTTAGTGCTCTTCTCCTCTCTCGTTTACGTCGCATACCTTGTGTGTAAACTTTAGTCTTCTGGTCTTGAGTCTTGTTAGAACGTATACACATCCGACGATGAAGTTTTGGAGTACGATCGACGTGTGGTTTTTATCTGTTATCTATGCGTATGTTTTCTCTCTTCCCCTAGGTTTGGATTGTGACTTCGAACAGTAGCTTAGTGTTCTTTTGTCTTCTCTTTCCTTCTTTCTTTAAGATGTTTTGTTTGGCTTTTGTTAATTGTTTTACCCTTATTCTTTTATGTATAGTTATTAATGGAATTCACACTTACCTAATTTACAAAGTTGGTTCCCTATATCTGACTGACTTACCTATGTTTTCGTTCTGAGTATATATGTGACAGATCTTCTTTGGGTGAAGTCTAGGTCCCTGGATGTGTCTAACTTTCACTTCCATACTTTTTCCCATACGGTGTTTTTGCCTTTAGTTTTAGACTTCATCGTACTGACATAGTCTGTTTTATCTGAAATTTTATTTCCGACAATATTCTTCCTGTTTCTTCCTGTAATACGCTACTAGTTTCCTAATTAGGTTCTTCTATATTGTTAATATTGATATATACGTGGGTTGTATCTTAGTTATGTATTTTGTTTACCATTGACTGTATTTTCCTCTTTAGCTGTCGTTGTGTTATAATCACCCTTGAAATTGTAGGGGTGAATGTAGTGACCTGTCTAGTATACTGTCTTTTAGTTATTCCTGCCTAAAGGAACCACCAGGTTACCAATTCTGAGGTGTGAAGGTTACGTCCCCCGTGTCCAAACCAGGGACCAGTCCTTTGATTCTAGGGTGTACGGTACACTACACCGGTTTTCCTAAAAAAAAATTCTTTTAATTATTCCTTTGTGTCTGTAATTTACTTTGTAATTTGGTCTATCTGAATTAGCTATAAATATCTCATAAGGTAGGTTTTCGTCGTCTTATATGTAAGAAGAGTTCATGTGTAAGAAGTCCTATTCAGTGTACGACCCGGTGTTTCGTTCAGAACCATTTAAATTCTTTTGACTTTTATATAGTTTGTAGAAAAGACTGGTGTTACGATTTTATAATCTTTAGTCGATGTTCCTTTTTTTTTTTGACTTTTTGTGTGTGTGCCTCCGATTTGTTATACGATGATTTGTTGTTTACTTAGTAACTTCTTTGGTTTCTTTTTTTTAAATTTGTGGATATCTCCTTTTACTTTTACATTTTTATTACTAAGTTTTGGATACCCTACGTTGTCTTCATCAAGATTCTCCCTTCAAATATCGTTATGTTAGAATGGAGTCTTTTGTTCTTTTTAGAGTTTATTTGTTGGATTGGAATGTGGATCTTGTTGATCTCTTTCTTCTTGTCTGTTTTGGGTTTCAATAGTCGTCCTTTCTGTAGTATTTCCAGTCTCGTCTTTCTTTACTTTATTTCTGTTTCTTTTCTTATCTTTTATAGTTACTTTGATTTTCGACCAAAAAGTTCTTCTATTTGTTTTGACTATTTACAACTCGGTCTAAGTAGTTCTTTTTTTCCCTCTTCTGAGTTATGTGTACCTTTACTGTTTCCTTCTCAATGTCACCTGTGGTGCCTTTGTCTTTCCTAGTATTCTTTGATAATGTTCGTGGTTATCTTACCTGTTAGACCTTCTTTACCAGTTTAAAGTCTGACTTGACTCTTCTTATGTTTTATACTTGATTAGTGTTCATGACTTTAACTTTGACTAAATTTTGGAGGGTTGATTATTTTTAGGTCTTGGTCTACCGAAGTATCCGATGAGATAAATTGTAAATCTCTTCTCAATTGGTCTCAAGGTCAACACGTTTGGTAATCATGAACCATGAATATATATCCTTTCTGAATTGTGGATAAGAAGACTTTGAGAACGTTTCTAATGTCTCCTTCCTTGTGAGAATTTGAGGAAACTCCGGTAGTAGTGGGACTATAGTTTTGGTCTGTTCTTATGATGTTTTTTCTTTTAAGGTCCGGTTATAGTGACTACTTATATCTACGTTTTTAGGAGTTGTTTTATGATGAGTTTGTTTAGGTTGTTATGTAATTTTCCTAGTATATGGTACTAGGTCACCCCAAATAGGGTACCTACGTCCCGAAAAAGTTATGGACGTTTAATTAGTTCAATCACACTATATTACGCGATTGTTTAACTTCTTATTTTTTGTATACTAGTAGAGTTATCTACGTCTTTTCTTTTCTATCTTTGGAAAACTGTTTTAAGTTGTGGATAAATCCTAATTTTTCTTGAAGTCTTTCATCCTATCTACCTTTGATGGAGTTGTATAATTTGCGGTACATACTGTTTGGGTGTCGATTGTGATATGAGTCACTACTCTTTCGACTTTCGTAAAGGGGATTCTAGTCTTTATTCTGTTCCTACAGAAAACAAGTTGTATCAAAACCTTCAGGATCAGTGTCGTTAGTCTCTTCTTTTTTTTTCCTTAGGTTTACCCTTTTCTTCACTCTGGTCCTTTATTGGTCTAGCGTAGTTTCTTAAACCATTTAAACGGTCTATGTTTTAATTATGTGTCTTTATGTGAAGATACGTGATTGTTACTTTCTAGTCTTTCTCTTTAATTCTTTTGTTAAGGTAAATGGTAGTGTAGCTTTTCGTATGTTATGAATCCTTTTTAGATGGATTCCTCTGTTTTTTGGACATGAGACTTTTGATACTCTGTAACTACTTTATATAGTTTCTACTGTGTCTACCTTTCTATATAGGACAAGGACCTAACCTCTTTAGTTATGATAGTTTTACTGATACGATAGGTTCGGTCACTGTAAAAAAAAAAAAAACGACTTAATTTTGTTTTTTTTAAATTTAAACATACCTTTGTTTTCTAAATATTATGGTTTTCTTTAGAACTCCCCTTTTTTTTACGTCTCCACCTTCTCAGTCCGAGGGACTGAAGTCTGATATGTTGTTTCGATGTCATTAGTCTAGTCATACGAAGACCGTGTTTTTGTCTTTATATTCAGTTACCTTGTCTTCTCTTTCGGGTCTTTATTTGGATGTGTACAAACTGGTTAATTAGATGTTGTTTCCTCCGTTCTTATTATAGTTATGTTACCTATTTTCTGCTAAAGAAGTTATTCGTCACGACCCCATTGGCCTGTCGACGTACACTTCTTACTTTAGTCTTGTAAGAGATTGTGGTGTGTGGCCCGAAGGGACCACCGAGTCACCATTTCTTAGGCGGACGTTACGTCCTCCGTGTCCTCTACGTCCAAGCTAGGGACGCAGTCCTTCTAGGGGACCTCTTCCCGTACCGTTGGGTGAGGTCATAAGAACGGACCTCTTAGGGTTCCTGTCTTCTCGGACCACCCGATATCAGGTGTCCCAGCGTTTCTCAACCTGTACTGACTTCACTGAATCGTACGTGCGTGATTGTGGTGTGGGTTTTTGTTTGAATTTCACCTACTTTCTAGAGTTACATTCTGGTCCGTCATATGTTGAAAATCTCTTTTTGTATCCGTCTTGTGAGTTACTGGATTTAGCATTGTTAAAAACCTCGGTGGAGTATCTCATTATTTTTTTTATTTTATTTTTTACCCTGGATTAATTTGAATTTTTGGAAACGTGTCGTTTCCTCTGGTATTTGTTTTACTTTTTTGTCGTGTGTCCTACCCTCTTTTATAAACGTCTGTTACACTGGTTGTTCCCTAATTAACGATTTTATATCTTTGTCGAGTACATGGAGTTATAGTTTTACGGTCTGTTAGGTTATTTTTTTACACGTCTTTTAGATTTACCTGTAAAGAGATTTCTTCTGTATGTCTACCGGTTTTTCCGTGGTGTAGTAATCGAGTTCCTGTGAGTTATAGTCATTGACAATCTCTTTTTCCAAAGTGGAGTGGACGAGTCTCACCAGTAGTAGTTATTAGGATGTTTGTTGTTTACGGTCTCTCCCACACCTTTTTTCCCTTGGGAGGATGTGATAACCACCCTCACATTTAACCATGTCGGTGATACCTCTTATCATGTCTTACGACAAGTTCTTATCTCGGTGGTATACTGGGTCGTTACGGTGAGGACCCGTATGCAGATCTCCTGTGGTATGAAGCTTTTCTATGTACGTGGGGTCACAAATGACGTGTGATGCGTGTTGTCGGTTGTGTACTTCTGTTGCATTTACAGGTAGTCGTCTACTTACCTATTTCTTCTTCGCCATGTATGTCTGTTATGAGTCGGAATTTGTCACCTTATTACGACAAACACCGTTGCGTCTACCTAAATCTCTAATAGTCTGATTCACTTTATTTAGTGTCTTTCTATAGTACACTAAAGCGAATATACACTTTCTTTCACTTTCGCTTCAGGCTGAGAAACGCTGGGGTACCTGACATCGGGTGGTCCGAGGAGGCAGGTACCCTAAAAAGGTCTGTTCTTATGACCTCACCCAACGGTAAAGGAAGAGGTCCTCTAGAAGGGCTGGGTCCCTAACTTTGGACCAGAGGACGTAACGTCCGTCTGCGAAATGACAGACTCGGTGCTCCCTTCGGGTGATTATGTACCTTAGATTATTTTACTATGTTCCCATTGAATAAATGTTTTGTTTTGTCTGAGTGTCTAAATCTTTTGTTTGTACCAATGGTTTCTCCTTTACATCCCCTTCCCTATCTAATCCTCCGCCTCTAATTGTATTTGTGTGATGATATATATTCTATCAGTTGTTTTTGGATGTCATATCGTGTTATTGCATTTACCCTTTTCTTGGACCTTTTCTTATCTATATGCATATACATATTGACTTAGTAAGACTTTGACTGTGTAAAATTTAGTTGATATGAGGTTATATTTATTTTTAAAAAAATTTCTTTCTTATTCTATATGTTCGTTATCCACGAGTAATATTTTGAATATAATGTAATACGAGTAATGTTATGGTACATGTATTATATGTTCTTAAATACTGTATTTTAATAATGAAGCTAAATCAGATTAGCTCTTTTAGAACGATACGAGTAGTGTAGTGAAGTTTTGTTCTACTTCTCCCAGGGATAGGAAACCACATACATTCCCTCTTGTCTGTATTCCGTTACCACTAATGTCTCACCGACCTCGAGTATTACCCTCGGGACAATATAGAATTAGAGTAGACTTCCCAGACTCCTCCGGAGATGTTTCTCGTCTCTTGTTTTATTTTTAGCAAGTATTAGAGTGGTCGACCTTCATTATCGTGAAACTAAACTCTAATAAAAGAAGGTTAGGAAAGTATATATGAAAGAGGTCTAAGTAGGGGACTTTGAGTCGTACCATCAGAGACCAATGAGTAAGAGACATTGTACGACAAAGGTAGGATCTTAAAGTATGGAACCGTTAAAAAGACCTTGTGACAAATGTACACTATAATTGTATACTTTCATTCTTTCCCAAATACTGGTTTCGTTCAAGTCGTACTCAATCTCAAAGACTACACGATTATCGTGACCTGTGGAGATTGTACCCCAATACCATAATTACCGGAACAAAAGATTCGGTTAACCTAAAAATATAAAAATTCTCCGTAGAACTTCCTTGTGTTTTGGTAAGACTCTTTATAGGATACTTGGACCTGTACAAAGTCCCCACGCACCGGGAATTGTCTCAGGGTGATAAAATCTTGCCCTTTGAGTCAGATACACAATTTACACGGGTCGTGTAAAGTCTGTCTAGTTCCACCTTCTGGAGTCCGAGAACGGTCTGAGAAGGGTAAATAGCCTCGGGTTGAACCGTGAGGACCGGGACAAATCCCAGCCCTTGTACACCGTCGGATCCGGTCTCAGCCGTGAAAGGAAGGAGTCAGAGAGTTTTGTTTGTTACCTGTACTCTTCGATGAAAGCCTAATTGGTCACGCGTATGTAACGGTGTTCTGGACAAAACTAAGACTAAACCTCGAGGGTTCGGGGAAAGGGAGACTTTTCCTGGGTCAGCAAGAACTTTAGACCGGTTTTACTTACAAAGAAGACGTTACTGTGGAGCACCAGTTCTTCCCCTTGTGTATCTTGTCTTCCCAAAGGTGTAAGGGAGACGACGTCGATCCCTCTCCAAAGGGAGGTCTCGTCGGGTCCAGTCATTCTCTGTGACTGCAGTTTAACTGTTCCAAATTGAAAAGACGGGAGATGGGGTCGTAGAGGGACTAGGGCACCAAACAGTTGTTCGAGTTCGACGGAAGTTCTAGAAGGGACCGACGACCCTCGTTGCAGGTACGGCGGGAAGTCTTGCATGCACCCTCACTCACGAGTCCCACGGGTTAGCACAGGCTGAGACCCTGAGGTACCTGACATTGGGTGGGCGGAGGAGACAGGTACCCGAAGAGGTCCGTTCTTGTGACCTCACCCAGCGGTAAAGGTAGGGTCCCTAGAAGGACTGGGTCCCTAGCTTGGGCCCAGAGGACGCAAAGAACGTAGCCGTCCACCCAAGAAAAGAGTGACTTGGTGGACCCTTCGGGTGGGAAGTCTTGTAGGAGGGGATTTCACGAGGGCGGGGATCTTAATGAAGAGGGCGGAAGGAACGATGGGTCTAAGGATAAGGAAGTCACGTACTTTGAGTCGACTGACTGTCCCAAGTGTTCCTACAAGTCTCCATAGTGTGTGCACTAGGGGAGAATGGGGTCAAAAACCCCTTCCGACATACTGCTGGTAGGGTTAGAACGTCGACTTCTATGATTCCCAGACTCTCCGGTACTCACTGTCTTCTTCGATCTGAGTTTGGAAGTAAACAACTAAGGTCTAAGGGACAGGAAAATGACGACTGAATGAGGGTGACTAGATTCAATTTCCTTTGTTAGAGGTTACAACTCTTAAGAGAGAAATCTACATCCTCCCAACTCCTTGAGACGAGGGGTCTAACTGGTGATACCCAACAAAATTTTATAAAATTTTCAGTCTTTACCCAAAGTTGACTGGGTGTCCTCTACTGTGCTATCTGAGGGATCCCGAGGTCCTCCGTTCCGTCTCGGCTTCAGAAATTCTTGTTGCGGGTTGGGCGTGGTGGGAGGTCTACGAAAAAAACCAGTGACAGTTTAGGGTTAAGACTGAGACTCATTAAGAATTGATCTCCGTCTTATTTAGAAAAGGTTTCATTGATTCGTTAGAGGTAAATTGGAGAAAATACCGGGAGTACAAAACCTAGTAACTTTTTGACTCAAAACCGAAGATTGTTCGTCTCTTCAGAAAGGACTACCTCCGTCCTCTCGACACTCATCCCAGGGGTGTAGGAGGTCCCGTCTCCGGTCGGAGGGATCAGGTCACGCGTCCGGGATATAGTAGAGAGTAGAGTCGAAGAGAAGTCACCATGGAGGGTAGGAAGGACGTCCGTGTCAAGGCTTCGAAAGAGGTACGAACCGGGTGAGTAAGAATTCCTTGGTCGAGTCTATTGTCGACTAGTAAGATGGTCCGTGAACGAGAGTCGTGAAGTATACATGAAAATAAATTTGAAGTGTTCTCCTGAAGGGATTGAGGTGTGAGGGTTACGTTCCCCGTACCCAAGCTAGGGACCAACTCCTTGATTCTAGAGTGGACGACGTTTCTCTTCGGTTTTTTTTAGAAGTGTTATAGGGATGCTTTATTTATGATTAAAATACGGGTAAAATGTCTACATGTTTACTTCCGTGTCTCTCTGATTGAACGGTTCTAGTGTGTCGATTGTTCGGTCCTAAGTTCGGGTACGTACGAGGATTGGTGGTACGAGAGGACGGACAAGTTCACGGGGGAGGAACTTCTTTGGAAGAAACCGGGGAGACCCAAGATCGTGGTGACCTATGTTTGATGCCGTCGTAAAGGGTAGAACAATGGGAGACGATCGAAGTGACTGTCCACCCAGTCACCATTTCTTAGACGGACGGTTACGTCCTCTACATTCTCTGTGTCCAAACCAGGGACCTAGTCCTTCTAGGGGACCTCTTCCTTTACCGTCGGGTGAGGTCATAAGAACGGATCTTCTAAGGTACCTGTCCCCTCAGACCGTCCGATCTCAAGTACCCCAGTGTTTCTTAGTCGACTCACTGACTCGTACAACATGAGTGCGTCGGGAGACGACATGTGTGAGACGACCTTCCGGTCTAGTTGATCGCAGACACCGACTGGACACTGGTAAATACCTCAGGGACGCGACAAGTGTCGGGTCTCTGCCCTCCGGTATGTCGGTCTCCTCTCGACGGTTGGTCAAAACTGTGTGAGTCATTTTTGAACGGTCGATCTTTATACATTTGTTTAGGTCTTCAAACAACTTTAGGTATTGTGTAGAAGATAAAATGCAAGTTATCTCACCCAAGATGATTAAGAAAAAAAAAAAATTGAAAAGTCTTCAACAACAAAATGGGGGTTTGTTTACTTACCATATCTCTCGAGTTCAGGAGAAACCGCCCTCGGGGACAGACGCGGGAGTGCACCACCCTGGGCGAGAGGGCAGAGTAGAGGAGTCTGGACAACAGATATGGGTGACGAGGTGGTGAACGAAGGAAAGGTGGGTGCGACCTATCTTTCAGAAGGGTCTTGAATTAGGTTACCCTGAAAGGTCTGGAACAGAAAGAACTAGAAGTCCTCACCACCCACGTCGACCGATTCGTCGACCACCTTTGTCCCGGGTCCCTAAGGTGACCCCAAAAGGGTGTAGCCAACTGAGGTTCCATTACCGTCGCCCTACAAATATGTCGAGGAAAAAAGAAAGGTCAAACAAAGGACTAGCTTTCCAGTTTATGGTTTGACGGACCATATTTTGGTCAGAGGACCGTTGGTGTCGTCTTGGATGGTAAAGGAAGGACTCTTACACCCTTGGAGTTCCGTCTGGGTCAACACGTCACCCACCCTGGTATATTATCCCAACTCAAACCCCACCCTTGGTCCCGTTAGGCTCTACATAGACGGATCTATTCCCGACCTTTATCTTTGAAGAGACAGGAATTCACCTCGGTGTCTCAATCTGAGCTCCTGAGTTTGCATATGAAATTCTGTATTAGTTAGTTTTAATTTGAGGGTGGTCGTGAACACGTCGTGACCAATGACTATGTACGAATGAGCTCTCTTAATTCAATACCCCTTATTTCTTTTGTTCATTGTACATGCTACAATAATAAACGGTGTTATTGGATACTCCACCCGTGATAATACCCTTTTTACGACGAATCTCTCTACCAGGTTCCATTAGGCCACGTTTTACGTCCCCCCTCTCCGTCGGAAGTCCCCGTAGACTGACCAGTCGGGTCCCAGAGGAGACCGTCACGATTAGTGTAGTCGCCGTGGAGTTACACCCCCTGACCGGAAGGAACGTCTGGAAAAATGGACCACACTGAACTGCGAGAACCACGTCCTGTAACATCGAGAAGGTCGACATGACTCCCCGACCCCTCGGGAGGAAACTAACCGTCCAGTCGACCTACAGCAAGGGTTACTGTCAGAGAGGGACCTACGGCGTCAGACCGAACCTCCCGCCGTGATGTGTGCCCTCCTCGGTCTCTCTTCGGTCCTTAATCAACCCCAAACCACTGTCGGTGAGGGAGTGGGGTTGTGTGTACTTAACGGAACAAACAAGTGTCCGTTTCTTTCCATTTTTGGTAAGAATCGAGCGTGTCGTATCTTTTGTCAGACGTCCGACCTAAACCGACATCAAACGGATGGGAACCAAAGTCACTTTCGGAGAGAGAGACTTTGGGAAGTTACGATTGAAGAATCCTTACAAGGGAAGTCAATTCGTCTTGAGAAGGCCACGAAACGACTACTTTACCTTAATGGCGTTCGCTGACCCACTACCTTCTCGGGGGACCGCCGTCGCCCTAATACACGTCCCATCTCTTACTCCCGACTCGCCTACCTCCCCCATCCTTCCTTGTCTGTGTGTGCTTTCTTCGGGTGTCTTTCTTCCGACGCTTTTGGTTGTCCGGTGGGTGGGAGTCACGTGTCGGATTGGACTAGCGAATCTTAAGGACTTCTGGAATTCGATCCCAACAAGTGAGTTGTGACATTCAATTGTGTGGTGACACATGTCACCAAACAAGATATGTTGATGACATATGGACTGAGACGACCCGTACCTCTACTGTCTCACACACTCAAAAACACAAATTCCTTAGGTCACCCCCGTTTTTTTTTTTTTTTGTTACTGGTCCGTCCTGCGTTGTTACGACTCTGTCCTTTCCGTACTGTTCCCTGTGACTGAGTCAGTACTTCGGTCATCACCTCCTCGACCCTCCCCACCTCTTTCTCTCCCTACCGTGAGGTCGAGTTCCCTCGTCGGACACGTTTCCGGGACTCCGTTGTTCTGAGGTCCGTCACGGTAAAAACCACCCTCCTTCTCCTGTGTTCACCTTTCATGACAAGGACTTAAGGAGGCGCCGTCCGGACAGGTAGGACGAAGAAAGAAATGTACGGGGGAACCTACCGAACGAACGGGGTCATTTGTTACTACGGGAAAGATGTCACATCTGACGTGTCCGCGTGTGAGTGACCCGCACCTCCCACTTAAGGTCAGAGGCGAGCGGGTCCCGACGACCCTCTCCGATAGGTCCTCCGTGGAGAGGGGAGATCGAAGTGTAGACGAGACCATAAACGACAGGCTGTTTCCGTCCACCAACGACCCACACGGGGGAGTAAAGGACAACAGAACCACTCCCCGTCGGTCCGTACCTCGTCGTACCCCGTTTAGTTTCCGTAAAGGGTAACGGTGGGATCAGTCAATCAGGGATTTGGATTTTCCGGAATCCAAGTTCTTGTCCTGAGTCCATAGGTACGGGTCTGGGGCCCCTGACTTCGTCGGACCCCTCCTTTTCCGACGATGGGTACCCGATGAGAGTGTTTGTCGAGAGACGGGAGGGACGACCGGGTCGGGCGTCCATAGACGTCCTGTCTCTTTCTCTCGTAGTGAAGACTCCTCTGACCGAGGACCAGTCTCGACAAGTACTGGGTCCGAAGCACAGAACTCGAGAGGCCTCCAGGTCCTTGTAGGGAGGGATGGTTATCTTTGAGAGTGGGAACGAGGGTCCATGAGGAAATTGTCCTAGGAGTGGAAAATAAGGTGTTTTCTCTGACCGGTGTTTATGTGGTGGCGGAAGCCTCAGAGAGTGACTGAGTCTTGGGACGATTCCCACGTACCGATCGTCGGTCGTATGCGACTTGTATAGGTCACTGATCGAAAGAATGCGGTGGCAAACGACTCCCTTTTAATAATTTTTGTTTAGGGATTAGGTGAGATCTCCGTCGTCATCTTTATTGCCGTTTGTTCCCTGGTTGGTTAAGGATCCTCTGGGTGCAATACCTCCTTACACAGTCCCAGAAAAGGGGTCCGGGATTCGACGTCGGGAGTTTGATGAAAGGGTGGAGTCGAGTAGGATCCGTGGCGGTCGGGGGTGAGGCAGGTCGGGGAGGGGCTTCGAGGGGAGGCGTCGGGAGTGGTAGTTTTTGTCGATCCTGGATCTTAGTATGTCTAGATCAAGTTTGTCGGCAAGGTGGTCGATTCCCCCCAACATCCTGAGAACATCTAGAACCTAAGAGTCAACCGCGCAGGGTCGAGGATTTATCTAACATCTAACGTGGACTTATAAATATCTCCCGCCTCACTACCCTCCCTCGCCCAGGTCCGGAGAGGTCTCGGACGCTGAGGGCGACGTCTGCAGTCCCCCGCGGTTTCCGGCCCTTCTGCTGGTCAGGACGGGCCGCAGCGGTCCAGGGCCCAGGGCCCGGTCCACTGACGGGGAACCACTGGTTCTGCCAAGGGGAGGAAGGCCTTCGAGGCACGAGCGAAGTCAAATGACACTCCAGTGCGTCGGACTTACCTGCTGGGGTAAATTAAGTTTTCGACAAGACGGATTTTAGTCGGGTCGTCGTTTGGTAAACCTTTATTTTGAACATTTTTAGAAAAAAGGACCCAAATGAATTATATATCATGGTTAATAGAAAGATTTCGTTTTGTCAGAAAAGTGGCTCAAAGTATTAGAGTCTAATTTAAACATCGGAAACGAGAAGCTCAAATTGATTAAGCAGAGTATTCTCGTCGGCCAGGATTCTCTCCTCTCCCCCCTTTAGGCCAGTAAGTAGGTGTGAACTTAACCCGGGGCGACGGGACGGACCGTTACCGTCGGGTGAGGTCATGAGAACGGACCTTTTAGGATACCTGCCTCCTCGGACCATCCGACGTCAGGTACCCCAGCAGTCTCAGCCTATTCTGACTCGCTGCAGTGAAAGTGAAAAGTGAAAGGACGTAACCTCTTCCTTTACCGTTGGGTGAGGTCACAAGAACGGACCTCTTCGGGTCCCTGTCCCCTCGGACCACCCGACGGCAGATGCCCCAACGTGTCTCAGCCTGTGCTGACTTCGCTGAATCGTCGTCGTCGGGACGGACTTTGGTCGAACGACGGTCTTCTTTTGGTTTCGGCAATTTATGCCTCCGGTCTCCTCGGTCTTAGTCGGTCTCTTCCCGGTCCACCTCGTCTCACTCCCTGAGTCGACCCCACTTGGTCCTATTCCCTTCCCCACTCCTTCCCGTCTGCTACGTCTTCTCTTCGACCTCCCTTTACGAGTAAAGGGCCCGACTCATTACAGAGAGAGCCCTCGATTACGTCTACCTTAATTCACGACACCTGTGTTTTGCCAAATTACGTTGTAATTAATATTATCGAATTTAACCTTTGTCGCAGGTTAAGACCCCGTCTCCTGAGTCGTAAGGGAACGACTTCACCGTACTTCGAATTTCTCGTCGTTCACGATTCTGTCGTACATTACTATACTTTACTCTTTTCAAGGATACCAATCCAATGTTTAAGTCAATACATGTCTTTATTCATACACCTATCCTCGACCTCCTTTTGTACCTCTTTATTTTGGGTTACTATATACACTTACAAACAGAAAAAAACAAAGTAGAAAGAAATTTAAGCATATAAAAATTCTCCGTTCCCCAGTGGTTTGTGTCGATAAACAAATAAACGTAGTCCTGATTCCAGGAACCTCGCCCTCTTGTAATTGTCAGGTCGTCTCGTCTTTGTCCGAAGAAAGATTGTCAGACGACGTGACACTCCTCGAGAAGTGTTTGTCCGTCTGAGAACTAAGGTGGCCCGGTCCTCTTTTTGTGTAGTGTCGCGAGGTGGACCAGACCCAGTTGGCTTTGTGTCGACGTTTTTACGGCAGTCTATTATTTTACACTACCACAGTCGGAGCAGGTCCTCTAATCCTCTCCTCAAGGAGGTCGAGATTCTGGTAGTTTCGAGGGGCACTTTTGGAACTTTCTCTATAGGTACATGAGTCTCCCGATACCGCGAAGTCGTAGGGTCTGGAGCCAAGTCTGGAAGTCACACCTTGTCGTCAATGTCTTGGAGTCAAAAGTCACTCACTGCGAAGGTCTACCCGTACAGGACACCTGTCACCCGCGCCGGTACCGACCGTGACGAGACGGAGAGGTCGGAAGAAAGTAACCGTACCCGTGTCCTTCCCGTTCTGTGTTCAATTACGTTACTGTGGTATTTTGTATTTACCGCTCGAACGTAGACGGTGTCTCACTTTCTTTCCCACACGACTTTTCAACAGTCGGTACTTCTCAAACCCTTAGTGGGTTTTGACCTTCCGAACTACCAACCCTTGTCACTTCCCTAAACTCGTAGTTTAGGGACAAAGGTAGTTTCGAACCTGTGAGAG
Source organism: Capra ibex (assembly GCA_006410555.1). Taxonomy (NCBI): domain Eukaryota; kingdom Metazoa; phylum Chordata; class Mammalia; order Artiodactyla; family Bovidae; genus Capra; species Capra ibex. The sequence continues at coordinate 2,070,228 of SJYO01006649.1, forward strand.
ATCACCAGTAAATTGACGAACCCAGAGTCACAAGGGAAGATAGTTTATACTCACAATTGTGGGTGACAGTGTCTACATAACGTTTCTACTTTACTCTAGTATAGGCATCTCCTGAATGACTCTACGGACCGTGTATCGTTTGTCTGCGAGTTTTTTCCTATCAACAATACCAACACTTGAACGACAATAGATTACTTGTCTGCGAATGAGGAACCTTCCTTTCAATACTGGTTGGATCTGTCGTATAAGTTTTCGTCTCTGTAATGAAACGGTTGTTTCCAGACAGAGTAGTTCCGATACCAAAGAGGTCATCAGCACATCCCTACACTTTCAACCTGGTATTTGTTCCAACTTGTGGTTTCTTAACTGCGAAAACTTGACACCACAACCTCTTCTGAGAACTCTCAGGGGACCTGAAGTTCCTCTACGTTGGACAGGTAGGATTTCCTTTAGTCAGGATTTATAAGTAACCTTCCCGACTACGACTTCAACTTTGAGGTTATGAAACCGGTAGACTACGCTTCTCGATTGAGTAGACTTTTTGGGACTACGATCCTTTCTAAGTTCCGGCCTCCTCTTCCCCTGCTGTCTCCTACTCTACCGACCTACCGTAGTGACTCAACTACCTGTACTCAAACTCATTCGAGGTCCTCAACCACTACCTGTCCCTCCGGACCGCACGACGTTAAGTACCCCAGTGTTTCTCATCCTGTGCTGACTCGGTGACTTGACTGACTATGTCCGTTTCCAGTAACGTTAAACTACTGTCAAAAGGGAGGTAAATTCTCCTAGGGGAACCAAAACGTCTCGTCCTCCTGTGTCTCTGACCCATAAATCAAGCTACCTTACCCATGTCAAAGGACGGGAGGAGAATGTGTTGATTCATTTGCGTAATCAGAAATAAACCGGTGTCTTTCGGACCTTAGGTCAGTGATATCTAGTCTTTTAGACTATATAGCAGAAGGAATATAGTAATTTTACAGTAAGGTAACGTTTAATTATACATTTAACTTGTATTAAGGTTGGTTGAAAAACATTTGCATTGTTACACTAAAATTATAATTGTACTTTCTTATTTACACATTTTGACTAAACCTTTTCAAATCATTCTCTTCTATGATGTATCACGGTCTAAAATTTTCGGTACGTGTGTTTATGACTATTGATTTATTCATACACACGTACACACAAACATAGAGTTGTGTCTGATATCAGTATGATATTAGTGTTGTTACGCTATAACCGTATCCTTATTAGTTTTCCTCTGGTTTGCTTTATTCCTCATTTTTTGTCGACACATATACATCGTTAAATTGTACGCTATTTGGACCGTAAGGTCACCCTTTTAGTAACAAAGAAACCATATTATTTACTGCAACTACATTAACCGATAAGTAAACCTTCTTTTGTTTTTGAGAATCATAGGACACAAGTTTTTATTTAAGGACTACTTTGTTTCTAGATTCCCACTTTTTGTTCTGAATGTCTGTATTTTCTTGTACTTCAAGTAAAAATATTGCTGTTTCCACCACACTCTCCAGAACATGTTCTGTTCTCAGGGGTTTAGGTCTCGTTTTTGGTAGTCACCCTATACCTCCCCTGAAGACACAGAGTCTTACAGGTGATTTTGGAAGTCCAACTCCGAGACTTACCAATCGTAGGAGTCACGACTCCTCTCCTCACTGAAAGGGTCCTCACTTAAGAGATTAATAGTCAACGGGAGGATGAAGGGCAAATTCTCTTCTGATCTCTCTAAAGAAATTTCTTCTAACAGTCTTTATCCCTGGTACTCGTAAAGAGGAGGAAGAGAACCACCTCCCCTTCCTCCATAAGGGGGCGCAGAGTAAGCGTCGGTCCCTCCTTGGCGTGTTATGGTACACCTCTCTCGTCGACAGATGACAACCCTTGACCGTAGAGAGTGAACAGCGACTCTGAACAGTCCTTAGTCATTCAAGGATGTCAGATGAGGACCTTGTACTACTACCTTCCCGAAATATCTACAGGAACCCATAGACTCCTTGGTAGACCCCAGTGTAAGTCCAGGATGGCGAACGAGTCTCTTCGACCGACCTCGTCTGACGTTACCGTTCCACTCCCCTCGTGCGTTGTCACTCTTCCTAGACGGGAAGGTCCACGTCCCAAATCGTCTTATTTCTGCCTCCGTACAAGAACAGTGTGACTTTCCTAAACCAGGGTCTCTCGACAACCGACCCAGTTCCCCTCGGGTCTCACCTCTCACTTCTCATTCTCGTTCAATGGTATTAGTCCCCTTCCACCCTTTCCCACTTTCTACACTTTTAGACCGGACGTCCACACGTTTTATGAACACAGTCCACCTGGGGAACCACCCCCGGTCACGACTCCTTGGGAGAGTGTGTGGGGTGTTTTCCTTGTCATCACCCTACAGACGAGACTGACCCTAGTACCCTATCGTTCTCTTCTACCATTCACCGGACCGATCCACTAGGGTCGAAACGAAAGGGGCAATTGCGAACCGGTACTGGAGTCTCAGTGTCTTCACTCTCACCCTCCTTCACCTGATGGGTCGAAACGAAAGGGGCAATTGCGAACCGGTACTGGAGTCTCAGTGTCTTCACTCTCACCCTCCTTCACCTGATTCCTCTTGTTCCTTTGTCTGGGTCGGAAATTAGGTGACGACGAGAGGAACGGAATCCACGAGTCGCGGTTCCATTCCTCTCTACACTGCGAATAGGCCCGAAGGATCCACCACGACCACCATTTCTTGGACGGACGGTTGCGTCTTCTGCAGTGTCTACTCTCAGCCTAGGGACCCAACCCTCATAGGGACCTCGTCCACACCGTTGGGTGAGGTCACAAGAACGGGCCTCTTGGGAGGGTACTTGTCTCCTCAGACCACCCGATGCCAGGTATCCCAGCGTTTCTCAGTCTGTGTTGACTTCACTGAATCGTACCTACACTTTGACCTTGACTTGTCTAAAAAAAAAAGTGGATCAGTTAATTGTTTTAAATATTTTTTAATTCTCTACCGACCTACCGTAGTGGCTGAGCTACCTACACTTAAACTCACTTGAGGTCCTCAACCACTACCTGTCCCTTCGGACCGCACGACGCTAAGTACCCCAACGTTTCTCAACCTGTACTGACTCGCTGACTTGACTTGACTGACTTCGAAGGGAACACCGAGTTGACCATTTCTTAGACGGACGTCATACCCTCGGGACCCAAGCTAGGGACCCAACCCTTCTAGGGGACTTCTTCGATGGGTGAGGTCATAAGACCGAACCTCTTAAGGTACCTTAAGGTACCCCAGTGTTTCTCAACTTATGCTGACTCACTGAAAGTGAAAGTGTCTTTTTAATTCTAACTATTATAAGTCAAGACCATTCTTATATCCTTTTGTTCGTACCAGTGTATTACAAGTACCGTTATCTTTCAACCAAACCTCTTTCATTAAACGGTCATACCTTATTGAAAATTACTTCCGTTTCAGAAACTGGATCTTTAGGAAGAAATATTTAAAGAAAAGGAACTACGGATTACTACAACTCATTATCTTTAGGATGAAAATTCTTAGATAGGTTGTCTTTGTTTCTATTGTGTCCTTATACGTATATGTATATATACATGTATGTATATACGCGTGTATAATATGTATGTATATATAACAAACATGTTTTTTTACCTTTGTCGAACTCTTACGAGTAGTCATACCCGGTGACCTTATTAGTATCATGTAAGTACGTTCCCTCACATAATATAATTATCCATATAAACATACAATACTAGACCTCTTTAAATGTACTTTATAATTCTTTTTCTTTCAATGTTTTTGGGAAATATTATTCTAAATAAAAAAATTCTTTTCCTTTCTTTCCTTTTACTTTATACACACACATACACACACACAACTTTCCTGAACCTCTCCTCAGATCTTCTTCCGTGCGTCTATGATCGGAACCGGTGGAAAAATCGTGATCCCACGTTCCTCCTCTACCAATAAGAAATAAGTCCGGAAATAACAAATTGAGTGACGAGGACGACGACGACGATTCAGCGAAGTCAGCACAGGCTGAGACACGCTGGGGGATCTACCGTCGGGTGGTCCGAGGGGGCAGGGACCCTAAGAGGTCCGTTCTTATCACCTCACCCAACGGTAAAGGAAGAGGTTACGTACTTTCACTTCAGCTAGTCCACACGGGTTGAGAATCGTTGGGGTACCTGACGTCGGATGGTCCGAGGAGACAGGTACCCTAAAAGGTCCGTTCTCATGACCTCACCCCACGGTAACGAAAGAGGCAAATTGAGTCATATTACTAAGTTTTCGGGTCCGTCGGCGGAAAACGTTAATTTTTATTTTAGGGTGATACATCACATTTCCCCCATTTTACCTCCTTGTACTAGGTAAAAAAACCAAATTTCACACCGATTTTTCATAACGATGGGTGGTCACACCCCTAGTAAAGAATCTCATCTGTGTCCGACCGAGTGATTTCAAAAAGGTTGTCGACAGACTGCAACTCAGTCCACGGATGAAAGAGACCCGGAGTAGATGTTTTACTTCTAAGATTTTCATCCACTATCAAGGTTAGTAAGGTTTTAATATTTGACGTTATTACTCGATAAACATATTTCTCTTAGAATAACACCCTGTGTAAAGTCTTTGTTATCTTGGACTTCTTACCACACAATCTCGGTTTCAGACCCCTCTACCACCACACTTCCTGAAGCTGACTAATCGACTTAAATCTCGACCTTTTCTACGGACTGTACATTCTTAGTACTAAACCGGGAGTCGTAGTGTCGTTCCGTCACTCTTAGAAAGGTCATCCTAGATCCTAAAGGTAAAAAGAAGAAAAATCATTCAAAAGGTACTTTTTCTCTCCTCGACCTCACTTCCTTTCTCGTGACCTACCTCGTACCAGTCTTAGAGGTCCCGACTGGGGGTCCCTGGTGGGGTTTAGTCGGAACTGGAGACAGGGCCCCTCGACACACGGGTCTGTCTCATCATAAACCAAGGTCCCTCCCTTCTTCTGGGGGGGTTCGGAGGCCTGTCTGGTCTACTCCCCTCTTCAGAATCGAGAAGTCGTCCGTAACGAAGGTCAAAATAGAACGGTCGTCCCACGGAGGAGGAGTGTGGGGTGGGAGGGGTCGGAGAAGGATAGTGGGGTCCTTCCTCCTCTGTGAGTGGTTCCTGGTTCTCTACCTGTGCACTGAACCTCTGTGGTGGGTCTAGACTGTAATCGCTCTGTCTCGTGAGCATCCACGGCAACAGTAGGTACCAGTTGACCAGTTACCACTACCTCCGTAGACTGACGAGCCGCAACAAACTATGTGATCGTGCTAAGACTATTTCAGGTGGTATCTATATAAGAAACCAGAGTTTAAAGGTCTACTCGTGAGAAAGGACCTTCCTTCTTCTTTATGGTGAACCAGAAGTCGGATTCCGGGACCGTGCTACGACGTCGGACAGGACGGATGGAAGTGGGTGGCAGGGGTCCGGGTCTACATGACTGTTCGGCTGGGACGTCTTGTTTCTCGAGGTGTATACCCCGGGTAAGTACCTAAGGAGAATACTGGATATCATGATTTTCGGACCCCGTCCGTCCGTGAAGTATGGTCTCCGATAGTGGAGAACATTGGATACCTTGGAGAATAAGGTAAAATCAAGACAAGAGTGTCAGTTCGTTATAAATAACTCATATATTCTACAAGTCCGTAACACAACCCGTTAGTAGGTACCGAACGTTGGGGGGAAATAAATAAACTGAGAATGGAAACCTTAAACAAATAAGTAGTTATATGAGTAGTAAATAGTTTATTTTGTGCCATGATCGATTCTAGTGATGAAACTTGGTCTGACGAAGTCAAGTTTAGGGTCGAGACGTGAATCATCAATATACTAGAACTTGTTTTATAATCTCCTTTTGTTATCTTACCCTTTCTGATCTCTAGAGAAGTTCTTTTTCTCTAGAGAAGTTCTTTTAATCTCTATGGTTCCCTTGTAAAGTACGTTTCTACTCGTGTTATTTCCTGTCTTTACCATACCTGGATTGTCTTCCTCCTTTATTTTTCTCCACCGTTCTTATGTGTCTTCTTGATATGTTTTTTTCTGGAAGTACTGGGTCTATTGGTACTACCACCAGACAGTGGATCTCGGTCTGTAGAACCTTACGTTTCGGTTTACCTGGAATCCTTCGTAGTGATGTTCGTTTCGATCACCTCCACTTTCTTAAGGTCAACTCGATAAAGTTTAGGATTTTCTACTACGACGATTTTACGACGTGAGTTATACGGTCGTTTAAACCTTTTGAACTGTCACCGGTGTCCTGACCTTTTCCGGTCAAAAGTAAAGTCAGAGTTTCTTCCGTTACGATTTCTCACGAGTTTGATGGTGTATTAACGTGAGTAGAGTGTGCCATCGTTTCATTTCGAGTTTTAAGAGGTTCAGTCCAAAGTTGTCATGTACTTGACACTTGAAGGTTTACAAGTTCTACCTAAATCTTTTCCGTCTCTTTGGAATCTAGTTTAACGGTTTTAGACAACCTAGTAACTTTTTCGTTCTCTCAAGGTCTTTTTGTTGATGAAGACGAAATGACTGATGTGATTTCGTAAACTGACACACCTAGTGTTGTTTAACACCCTTTAAGAATTTCTCTACCCTTATGGTCTGGTGGAATGGACTGAGGACTCTTTAGATATACGTCCAGTTCTTCGTTGTCAGTCATCACCTGTACCTTGTTGTCTCACCGAGTGTTTAGTCCTTTCCTCATACAGTTCCGACATATAACAGTGGGACGAATAAATTGAATATACGTCTCATGTAGTACACTCTATGACCCGACCTACTTTGTGTTCCACCTTATGTCTAACGGTCCTCTTTGTAGTTATTGGAGTCTATACGTCTACTGTGGTGGGAATTCCGTCTTTCATTTCTCCTTAATTTTTCGGAGAACTACTTTCACTTTCTCCTCTCACTTTTTCAGTCGAATTTTCAGTTGCAAGTCTTTTGATTCTAGTACCGTAGGTCAGGGTAGTGAGGTACCGTTTATCTACCCATTTGTTACCTTTGACACTCTCTGAAATAAAAACCCCCCGAGGTTTTAGTGACGTCTACCACTGACGTCGGTACTTTAATTTTCTACGAACGAGGAACCTTCTTTTCGATACTGGTTGGGTCTGTCATATAATTTTTTGTCTCTGTAATAAAACGACTGTTTCCAGGCAGATCACTTTCGATACCGAAAAGGTCATCAGTACATACCTACACTCTCAACCTGATATTTCTTTCGACTCACGGTTTCTTGACTACGAAAACTTGACACCACAACCTCTTCTAAGAACTCTCAGGGAACCTGACATCCCTCTGGGTTGGTCAGTTAGGATTTCCTTTACAAGACTTCAGGACTTATAAGTAACCTTCCTGACTACGACTTCGACTTTGAGGTTATGAAACCGGTGGACTACACTTCTCGACTGAATAAACTTTTCTGGGACTACGACCCTTTTTAACTTTTACCCTCCTCTTCCCCTACTGTCTCCTACTCTACTAACGTACCGTAGTGACTGAGTTACCTATACTCAAACTTCTTCGAGGTCCTCAACAACTACCTGTCCCTTCGGACCGTACGACATCAGGTACCCCAGTGTTTCTCAGTCTGTGTTGACTCGTTGACTTGACTTGATTCATTTTATAAACTGAAGAAATACTCAGATAAAGAAGGAGATGTTTCACCTCTACTACTATTATTGTGAACATAGTATCCTAAAAACACTCCTAATTTCATCTATTATATGTTTTTCGTTTACCGCACCTCGGTACCCGAATTACTTCGGTGGAGTACATTCGTTCATATCTTTACCGTTAGGGGGTTCGATGAATTATCTCTTTCAGTCCCTCTCCAGTCTCTCTATTCTCACCTTCGTTCGGTCCTATGCTGATAGTCTTTCGGTTCTCCCCCTCTAAGGCTCTACCCCTTCACCAACTGTCAGTCTTTTCGATCCTCTTTACTTTATTCTCCTTCTGTCTTCGTCGTGTGATTTAAATTGTTTTCTCTTCAACGACCACTAAAACCACCTCATAATCCCGTCCTTCCGTCTGGCACGACCCATCCCTTTTCTCAGTCCAGACTCCCAGACGTGCATGAGAAATACGTCTAGTCCTTTTCTACGAGATCAACAACCTGTCTGTACAGACACGGTTCGATTACCACTAGTCCAGGGGGCCCGACCCATGGGTCTACGTATTAAGAGGGTCAGTGTACGGTGTCGAGACCATCCTTGTCTACTGAGAGCCCTTCGAACCGACTTTTTCCCTCCTCGTTCTTTCGTCCTCTACTCCCGGACAGAACTCGACACCTACTCACATACCTACAACCAGAAAGAGTCAAGTTGAGAAAAAGACTGGATGACCAATGTCGATAGGATTCCGAAGGGGAAGGAACTGAGAGGGGGTACAGTAGAGGGTGAGAACGATCATGGACAGTGTTATTAGAGGAACTCCCGTATCTACATTAGGAAAAGAGACGTGAGAATGAACGAGAGTTCATTGTCGTTTAATTTTAATTTTTATCCCGACACCATCCTGAGTGTCTCATAAGAGTGTGGATCTGTCTTACAATTTTTCGTCTCTGTAATGAAACGGATGTTTACAGACAGATCAGTTCCGATACCAAAAAGGTCACCAGTACATACCTACACGCTCCACTTTGTATTTCTTTCGACTCGTGGTTTCTTAACTACGAAAACTTGACACCACAACCTCTTCTGAGAACTCTCAGGGAACCTTACGTTCCTCTAGTTGGTCAGTTAGGATTTTCTTTCGTCAAGACTTATAAGTGACCTTCCTGACTACGACTTCGAGGTCATGAAACCGGTGGACTACTTTTCTTGACTTCGTAATCTTTTCTGGGATCCGACCTCTTCTAACTTCCGTCCTCTTCCCCTACTGTCTCCTACTCTACCAACCTACCGTAGTGGTTGAGCTACTTGCACTCAAACTCGTTCGAGGTCCTCAACCACTCCCTATCCCTTCGGACCACTCGACGTCAGGTACCCCAGTGTTTCTCGACCTGTACTGACTCGTTGACTTGACTTGACTTGAATGAACGAGAGTTACACTAACGGAGTTTAGGAAATCCTTCATTCCCTAGTCAGTTGTATTCTAGAAATCATAAATAGAGTTTTCTCTATTTAAATAGAAACAATCCACGGACCGTCTCTGGATTGCAGACCAAACGACTCTCTTGTACAGAAGTCAAAGACGTTCGATTGCCGTCGTCGACGGAAGAGATCCAAAAAAGGACCCTAAGACCTTTGTCTATCCTGTCCATGAGACCGGGTAGTCCCAGGGAACCCGTTGTCTGTCATTCCACGAAACCCGGTTCTTAACGAGAGGAGTGAGGAGTCGGGACGACGAGATCCTGAACGCACAGAACCCGGTAGGGAAGATACAGTCCCCTTTCGAATTACGGAAGAGAGACTTATCGATCCCTAGACTACGGTCCGTACAAGCGTGAAATTTTCATCTTCATTGAAATTTTAAATACTTATCCCTGAAAGACCACCAGTCACCAATTCTGACAAAGGTGACGTCCCCCACTCCCAAACTAGGAACCAATCCCTTGATTATAGGGTATACGGTGAACCACGTCGTTTTCTTTTTTTTTAAGTTGGGGTTTTTCGAATACTTATCTACAAGGAAAGGAATGTCAATTTCTTTACACTTAAACTAGTTATTACTCTATAAAAAGACGAGTAGTTTAAGTGTTTATACTCTATCAAACTCTTATCAGACTTAATCTCTTTATTCACGGACGTGACAACCACTTGGACTTTTAACCAGACTGTATGTTTCTTCCGTTGAACTGTAAATAGTTTTAAAATTTAAGTGTATCGGAAACTGGGGTTTCAAGGTAAAATTTTATTAAATAGAATATATACTTATGTATAAATATTTGTTAATGTTATCATAAATATTTATATATGGATCTCTGTACGTGCCTCTTCCGTTACCGTGGGGTGAGGTCATGAGAACGGACCTCTTAGGGTACCTGCCTCCTCGGACCATCCGACGTCAGGTACCCAAACGATTCTCAGTCTGTACTGACTCGCTACAGTGAAAGTGAAAAGTGAAAGTACGTAACCTCTTCCTTTACCGTTGGGTGAGGTCACAAGAACGGACCTCTTAGGGTCCCTACCCCCTCGGACCACCCGACGGCAGATACCCCAGTGTGTCTCAGCCTGTGCTGACTTCGCTGAATCGTCGTCGTCGTCGTCTCTGTACGTATATACGTATAAATAACGTTATAATAAACATCATCGTTTAATATCCCTCTTTTTGTTTGCAGGTAGTAAGCATGTATATCTCGTAAGTATTTTACTTTATATATTATACTTAATTTTTTATTTTCTATTTATATTTACGTGACTGTAAACCTTTCTCGAGGTTTCATATAATTCTCCTTTTTTCGGTTCACCTCCTGTCACACGTACTTCAAATATCTTTGAATGTATAAGTAGTATAAGTATATACATTTATATACGGATACAAATGTACACTACGTAGAGGTCTTCCGGTGAGGGTTTAGACCATTCTCACCAACGGAGATCACCCGAAGGGTCCATCACGTCACCCTTCTTAGGGTGACTGTTAGGTGGACTATTGCGTCTTCTACATTCTCTGGTCAAAGCTAGGGACCCAACCCCTCTAGTTGACCGCATCCTTTACCGTTGGGTGAAGTCGTAAGAAAGGACCTTTTAAGGTACCTGCTCCTCGGACCGTCCGAGGTCAGGTACCCCAACGTTTCTTGACTTGTGATGACTCGTGTGTGTGAGTGTGTGAGTATGTGTGTGTGTGTGTGTGTGTGTGTGAGGATGGAGATCACTCCCCTTATCCCTGACCCTAAGATCCCACCTCTCGTCTACATAAAAACACTCATACTTATACTTGTAAAAGACTTGACCGTATTTCTTGGTAACCTTCCTTTGTGTTCTTTGGTCCAGAATCGGTTTTCACCACAAGTGTCATGACTTACTAACACCGTCTTTATGGTTATTTAATCTCATTTACGACGGGGGTTTCTTGGTCATGGTCACTTTTAATCGGAACAGACCCTCTTTCCCTTCTATTCCCCTAATCCCATACCTTTGACCCCGTCCCTACCCTGTTCTAACTGTTCCTACCCTTACTCTGAAGAGTTACCCGAAGAAGTACTACAAAATTAAAAACTCGGTATCCTAATGATAGATAAGGTTTTATCTTTTATTTTAGAAGGGTATGAGGGACTTTCTTGGGTTCGTCCTTTTTTTTTTTTCGATGTTGTTTTAAACCAGAGTCTCTCTCGAGACACAATTAGATTTCATTACTGACTGAGTTTACTATGTCATTTCCAGTAAACTCTGACCTGTTGTCTTTCTGCAAACTCCCTTCCATTGAGAAAGTCTGATCTCTACCGTGTCATGTCGGGAGGGACCCGGGTTGTAAGTGACGAGGAAGGGGTGGGTCGGGTCGGACCCGCAATTGATCCGAATCAGATAGATTGAACATAACTTTCCAAAACATCACGAACAGGAGATTCTGTCCTCAGGGGTCGGAGGTCCAGTACCCGGCCATGACCAGGAACCGGACCCTCCTTGGTCCGGGGTCGTCGTCTACTCACCGCCCGTTCACTCGCTTCGAAGTAGACACGCATGTCGACGAGGGGCAGTGAGCGTAATGGTGGACTCGAGGCGGAGGACAGTCTAGTCAAAGACCTTTTATTCGAGTCCCGAAGGTGACCAAGACGTAATACTACTCAACATATTAATAAAGTAACATATAGTGTTAAATTATTACCTTTATTTCACGTGTTATTTACATTACACGAACTTAGTAGGGGTTTGGTGGAGGGTGGTGGTTCAGGAACCTTTTTATCAGAAAGTGTTTTATCCAGGGACCACGGTTTTTCCGACCCTTGACGACGAGACACTAGTCCAGTATGAGTCAGTATATACGTACGAGGGTCACAAAATTCCCCTCTTCCGTTACCGTGGGATGAGGTCATGAGAACGGACCTTTTAGGGTACCCACCTCCTCGGACCACCAGACGTCAGGTACCCCAGCGATTCTCAGTCTGTGCTGACTCGCTGAAGTGAAAGAGAAAAGTGGAAGTACGTAACCTCTTCCTTTACCGTTNGGAGGGTGGTGGTTCAGGAACCTTTTTATCAGAAAGTGTTTTATCCAGGGACCACGGTTTTTCCGACCCTTGACGACGAGACACTAGTCCAGTATGAGTCAGCATATACGTACGAGGGTCGCAAAATTCCCCTCTTCCGTTACCGTGGGATGAGGTCATGAGAACGGACCTTTTAGGGTACCCACCTCCTCGGACCACCAGACGTCAGGTACCTCAGCGATTCTCAGTCTGTGCTGACTCGCTGAAGTGAAAGAGAAAAGTGGAAGTACGTAACCTCTTCCTTTACCGTTGGGTGAGGTCACAAGAACGGACCTCTTAGGGTCCCTACTGCCTCGGACCACCCGACGGCAGATACCCCAGCGTGCCTCAATCTGTGCTGACTTCGTTGAATCGTCGTCGTCGTCGTCTCAAAATTCCTAGGAATGGCATACTGAGGAATCTTCGAACAGGGTGACCTATTTAGGAAGAGCCAACCCCCTCCTTCAAACCATCCTCGTACCTTCCTATTGTAAAAAGGGAGAGCGTCGGGCTTCTTGTAGGAAACCCCACAGGTGTTTCTACCGTACCTGTCAGTAGGTCTGACCTTTCTTTCACCCTTCATTTACTGTACCGTATGGGTGAGTGACAGGTGACCTAGAGGAGGTTCGTGTCGAGTTGTGTGACGTTGACGCTAGGACCGGGACCGTGTTGTCGATAAGAGGACGTTCGGAGCCCACTTCTGTTTGTACGTATGGAACCAAGTGGGACAGGGGACGTCGTAGAGTTATTTCAATTCACCGAACACACCACCCGTTTTCGGACCGAAACTCGGAGTCGGGGTGGGGAGGAGAATCCGTAGCACATTTGAAGAGATTCGGAGTCAAGAGTAGGTCTTTTTCCTTGTGATTATGAAAAGTCTTAACAAATTTCTTAATTTATTCTATTGTACATTTACGAAACGAATTACGGACCGTATATCTTATGTGAGTTATTTATAAACGGGGGGTAGAAAAAAAGAACACTACTATTAAGTGAGTCATAAATTATGTGTAAATACCTCGCGAATGAGGTCATGAAACCGGTGGAGTACACTTCTCAGCTGAGTAACCTTTTCTGAAACTACGATCCTCCCTAACCCCCGTCCTCCTCTTCCCCTGTTGGCTCCTACTCTACCAACCTACCGTAGTGACTGAGCTACCTGCGCTCAGATTCACTTGAGGCCCTCAACCACTGCCTGTCCCTCCGGACCGCACGACACTAAGTACCCCAGCGTTTCTCAGTCTGTGTTGACTCGCTGACTTGACTTGACTTGACTTGATATATACCATTTAAGCAACTTATTCTAATCCAATCGTATCAGGGTCCTCGTAAATAAGATATATGCAAATAGTCCTTTTTTTTTTTTAGGTCACTCTTTTTCTTACACCAGTGTTATCGTAGAGAGTAGTGTATGTAAGAATGGTACACTGTAACTGAGAGGAGGTAGTTCTGGACCCCAGACACAGGCGAGGGGAACTTAGACTCACCCGGACACTGATGTCACACTCACTACGGGTAAACCGACTTCGAGATCATTCACCTAAAGGAAGGGTATATCAGACCCATGGGAAACTTGACGACTAAAAATACGACAAAGAGTCCACCCGTTCAGGTATGAACCCGGGTAGTCGTTATTGGGAGGAATAACCAAAGACACAATCCCCGACCCAAGGGTACCCATGTTGTAGAGACACAAAGGACGAGTAAAGACACGACAGGAAGACATACATCATTGACGAACTAATCGGGAGTCCAGAAGGAATCCTGCTTGACGAGACGTACCCCCACATCTAAGCCGGACATACTCATCGTATCGTGACTCAAACTTACGTGTCCGAAGTCTCGATCTTACGGGGAAACGTTAGGGTCAAGGAAATAGATACTTTACACATCGGAACTCGTTGAATGAATTCGAGAGACACGGTCTCAGGAACGAACTTTTTACCCAACAAACTTTTAATTTATTGTACTTCTCACATGAAACAAATCTTACTAAGGACTGGGTATTAGTCACGAATTATATACTGTCAATGTAATGTATATACACAAGTTATATATATATATAAGTATAACTTATTGAAGATGAAAGAGTAGAGTATCAGAAAACAACTCACTTTACTTCACTTCAGCGAGTCAGTACAGGTTGAGAGACTCTGGGTACCTGATATCGGGTGTTCCGAGGAGACAGGTACCCTAAGAGGTCCGTTCTTATGACCTCACCCCACGGTAAACAACTCCACGTAGGAATTAATCTTCAATTAGTGTTCTTTTTGGTAGTGGTAGTAATACCCACTTGATAGTATTTATTTATTATTAATGATTACTGATATTGATTTCTGATCTAGTTCCCCGAAGGGACTACCAGGTCACCAATTCTTAGACGGACAGTTACGTCCCCTATACTCAAGTCAGGGACCAGGTTCTTCTAGGGTGTATACTGGCCCGTTGATTCGGACACGTGCGGTTCGGGTACGAGACGTTAATCTCTTCGGAGGTGTCTCTCTTCGCGTACGCGGCGTCGATCTCTCCGCGGGTTCTCGTCGTTGCCTCTGAGTCACGTCGCTTTTTCTTTGTTCAATTAATTAAATTTTTCTTGTCTAGTGAAAATTTCTAGTATTATTGTCGCTCAATTTCAGTAAAATACAATCACCCTCTTCTCTACCTTTACTTACCTACTCCTTCTTGAGTATTTCTTTCCCTTTTATAGAACTTGTTTATATCTCACGATAAATTTACAATAAACATTTGGACCCTTCCTAAAAATTTCCGGTTAGGACACGGGATTCTGTGTGAATGTAAAAGGTATTAGGATCTACTCTTACATAGGATACAAATTCGTGAAGCACGGTTGTCGGTAGTAACCCTTAGGAGGTATCGATTAGATTTAGGAAGAATGACTAAGTCAGTCATAGAAGAACAAGACTGTAATGACCGTTGTTTCTGTAGACCGAATTGAAGAATTATTGAAGGGTAGTATTTGAGTCTCCGAAGACTACAAACATTAGTGGTCGAAAGAGTAAGGATCAAGACATCATTTGACATTATTCAGGTCAAAGAAAGTGGAGAAGGGTATCCGAAAGACAAATAATCGAGACACTGGGTGTAAGATACCTTAGAAACGTAAGATGGGTCACCTACTCCCTTTTCGTGACCCACTCCTATAGATTAGATATTAGTCTCGTGATCCTTCACCTCTTCAACCAAAGATCTCGAAAGGTTGTTGGAGGGACAGATGAAAAACATATCCAGATGTGACCCGTAGAAGAAAGGTCAACGGGTCTTGGGTGGAAGAGGGGTCAGCAACGGTGAGCGTGTAGGACAATGACGATTGTCGACACAGAGAGGAGGAGGTCTTCATAAGAAAGAGAGGGGGAGGGAGGACGAGAGGAAAGAAAAAAATGGTTCCGACCCGAGAAGACTATAACTACTTCTAGTAGACAGATTCGATTAAGTGGTATTCCGTAATTTTTGATTATCGAGTCCCTACACAATTGGAAGGGTTCCCATATGTTTAACCCTCTCATCCACGAAAGTGGACGTTTCTTCCTTAGTTTTAGAGTCTTAAACCACGGTGTTCATGATGCGTACTCATGGAAGTAGGATCATGAGAGAGTACTTTCAGACAATGTGTTGTACCGGCTCACCGGTTTTCGTGTTGATGACCTCGGTTTGACGGGTCCGACCGTAGGAGTAGGGATCGAAAGGATCGTCACGCTGGAACGTGTTGAATTAGTTGAAGAGACATGGAGTCAAAGGAACTGACATTTTACTCCAATTGATATGATGGATTGAGTTCCAAACTCCCAACCTATTGTTGTATAAATCATACGTGTTCGAAGTGGGACCGTGGATTCGTTCTCGACACAGGTGGACATATAACAGTACAGAAGAGGAGACGACGTGACACGAAGAAAGTAAAAGTATAGGAGTCCCGAGTTGTTTCACGGATTATGTATCGCTCTCACTTCAGCGAGTCAGTACAGGCCGAGAAACGATGAGCCACCTCGTATCGGGTGGTCCGAGGAGACAGGTACCCTAAAAGGTCCGTTCTTATGACCTCACCCAACGACAAAGGAAGTAGGTCCCCTAAAAGGGTTGGGTCCTTAGCTTGGGTCGAGAGGGTGTAACGTCCGTCTACAAATTGGAGACTCGATGGTCCCCTCGGATGAGGATTATGTAACCTCTATGAGTTAATTCACGGGAAACGGTCGTTTTACTTACTCAATGTCTCTTGAATTCAAATTTTCTACCCATCCTAAATATTGGTCTCTACGAGTCAAAGATCTTTTACTAAAATTTTTAGTTTATTGGTTTCCTCGGGGTCTCTCACCTGTGGTTCAAACGTCCACCGGGGTCCTCCTTTACCATTTCCAGTAACTTTGAGGGATTCACTGATCCCACACTTCTGAGTCCAATTCCGGAGGTCTTAACGAACATTTATTAATTCCAAACAATTCTTCTATTATTTGACAGAGAACTCTCGATTGATCTTTCGTTATGTAGGTTCCTCCGATTACTTTACGAACTACCTTGGCCGACGAACTCCGTATGTGTCGTGTAATACCCATGGGAACCCTTTGACCGTCATTACGGAGGTGAATCTTTTTAGGTAAACGCGTCTCTTTGGTGTCAGAATCAATCCCTCCTCCACGACCTCCGGTCTTCCCTGGGTAGCACGGAATCCTGGTCTATCTATCTCGAGAACGTCACTCTTTCACGACCAGAGATCCGGTTCCCCACGTCGAGTATGTACGTGCAAGTACAACCGGACAGGACAGGCGGTTCCACCTTTACTGGGGACGTCCGAGAGTCTTACTGTCGACCCCTTCCTCTCTGCCTCTCCACCCCTCCTCCCCAATCTTGAGTTACCTGTAAACACCTTCGGAAAAAAAGTTGCTTCTAGAAATCCTTAGATATGTAAGGACAGTTAAATTACTTAAAAAGGATTCCGGGATCAAATCACGTTCCGTGACTCTTTTACTAGTCTCCGTACAAGTACAGGGTGGAAGAACCTCTTCGGTGGTCCTAGTAGAGTCGGGACTGACCGAAACGACTTGACGAGGTCCCTCGAACGCGGGGTACGTGTGTAGTAATAGTACAGTCACACCCAGATACGTACGTCCGACGGAGGGGAGTAGTCTACCGTCGAGGAAGATCGTCCCAGACACAGAGTCTGAAGAGAACATGAGTAGTGAACGGTCAAGGTTGGGGATTCCACAGATGTGGCTCGACCCACGATTATTCTGGAACAAACAACTCACCAAACATAAGGGACGAGTCCTTCGTTAATCTTTAGTGACAGTCGGTCGCAGGATTGTTTCGAATTAATTCACAACTCACGTTCACAATTCCTCACTTTATACTTCCCTACCTCCACCCCTCTCTCCCCTCCCTGACGCAAACCTAGGTCTTCTTCCTAAAATTGCCTTTCGGAATGACTCTACTACTCTGAACTTTGTCGGGGGTTCCCTGAGTCAAGTGCAACGACTTGAACACATATATTTCCTCATTTCGTCCCACGTATTGACACGTATATTGTCATAGAGTGAAGGTGTCTCAGTGTCTTTCTTTTATTTTAAATCTTCTTTTATATAGTTTCATCTCTTAATTATCGTCAATAGAGACTTAAGACCTAAAGAAGAAACACATAAAAATAAAAGGTTTGTAAGACGTCGTCTGTACACCATGAGAACGTTGGTATTTTGGCTCAATGTAAAGATGTTCAGTTCATCCTTTATTCCTTCGTCTCTTCACCCCTGTCTGACAAAGCAGTCCCTCGAACGGATTGTGTCTCTTTACCCCTTCGAAGTCTGTCTTCCGATACTTTCTAGAACTCTTCCAGAGAAAGTAGGGGAGACCTTACCTTCTACCTCTCTGAACTCGTCCGAGAATCCAGTATCCCTACCTCGAGGACCTTTTCTTCACTAAGGAATTTTTTTATTTTTTCCTCCTCTTCGGCCTACCTCGTGCTAGGGACGGACCCACCCATACTCGTTTCTACCTCCCGATCGGAACGGGTACCGTTCTCCATGGGCACGGGCTCACACGTCTTTCTCTCGTCGGTCACCCGTCACTCGCCTCGTCTGGTCCCCGAGACGAGAGGTGGCGATGGGCGCGAGAGACAGACAGACAGACTCGCAGACAGACAGCGGTACAAGACGGATACGGTCCACAAATACCGTAGGGACTGAGTGTCCCGTCTCTTGTTCCTTCGGTGGGTTTCTCGTGACTGACGGTCCTCTCCTTCTTTGGGGTCCTTCCTCCGCCCAAGGTTCACACTGTCAACCACGGGACCCGTCTCTCTCACGAGACCCTTGTCTCTGTTTGAGTTGTCAGTCCTCAATCCCTACACCCTTATCTTGGACTCAGAACGGTTCCAGCTCACCAAACTCCTCGTTGACTTGAAATGGAGGTTCAGTTTATATAAGAGGTGACCGACAGAGTTACGATTTTAAGGGTGGTAACTCACTTCCATGACACACACACACACACACACACACGCACACACACACACGCACACACACATGTGTGCGTGCGTGCGAATCAGTGAACCAGTACAGACTGAGACGTCGAGGTACCTCGAGCGGTCCGAGGAGACAGGTACCCTAAGAGGTCCGTTCTTATGACCTCATCCAACGGTACTGGAGGAGGTCCCCCAGAAGGGTCCTTACGTTCACGACGGACCCTCCCTCCCTTCCGTGTCACTCACCGAAAGAAGGAAATTGGACGTCCTGTTTAGGTAGAGGAATTAATCGGGGAGAGTGGGTAGGTAGGGATCTTTCTCCTACGTTCTACCTATTTACAACTAATTTTTTTTGTTTACGTTAATCCTTTAACTCCGAACCTCTCTTCCTATCGTATTTCCGTTTCCTTCTTTCTGTCCATCCTTTGTGACTCTCGTTTGGTCGAACGACGGACGACTCCAAGTTTCCCCACCCACGAGTAAGCAACTGTGGGTGAGTCGTTTACCGACGACCTGTGGACACAAAGTTCCCGAGACGACCTAAGACGCCCTTTTACCGTTCGCCTCTGTCTGTCAAGGACGTAATGTCTCTATTTACATTTTGGTAGTACCATTGGTCAGTATGTGTCAGTTACTGTCCTATATTGTCTCCTAAACCCCTACTCCTCTCCAACAGGACTCCTTTCCGGGAAACTCGACTGTAACCTCCTACCCGCCCTCCCTTGGTGTTCTTTTTTCCCCTTATCCACTCTCCTCCTCTCTTCTCGTGTATGTCTCCAGTCCCGTGCCCTCTTCCGCCCGGTGTAAGGTCTTTGATTTTGTTCGGCGACACGTCGTTACCTTCACCCACCACACCCACCCGGCACTACTAAGGTTTATTTGTCTCCAGTTCAAGTTTGAAGTATGAACACGGGAGTCCCGTCAAATCCTGTTAAGAACGATAGAAGGTCTGAAGTGGGAAGTCCTGAGAGGATCTTTCGTTAAGGTTTCAATGTGGAGGTGGTCACACCAGTCTTTACACCCTACCCGGGTTCAGATTGTCCGGTACTATCGTTGACTCCCCAAAAAAACACAACCTAAAAAAAAAAAGTGATAGATGTAGATAAACTTTGTCAAGAAAACTCATACTCCCAAGAAAGAAAACTCATACTCCCAAGATAGAACGTAGTTTACTCACTCGTGAATAGTCAAACTTTTAGTGACTACAAATAGAAATCTATTAATTTAATCCTGCTTTTAATTCTTGGATGACTATCGTCCTTCTTCGTTCTCAGGAGAGGCCAGACCGTAAACTACTCTGTCTATAAGCAATGACGCGTAAGGGTAACAAAAAGGTCCTGTCTTGTCTCCCGTCTCTGAACTCTCGTACCTACACACTTCGGTCTAACTCGAATATGAGCGAACGTCTCGACAACAATGATATAATCGACCGACACGGGGTATGTTTGTCCTAGACGACGATGTTTGGAAATAGGGTCAGAAGTAGTGTTCGTCCCGTGACGATGCGAGAGTCGGTGACAGAGAATAGTTTCAAAGGACCAAACCAACTGTTATAGGACGAGTTATACTAAAAACAACAGTGTTTGACTCATACTACTAACTAAAGTTGGGTTCTTCGGACCACCACTCGTATTTCCCTTTTCGTTACTTAACGACGAACCCTGCAATGACGAACAAACCCTGCAGTCGCATCAAACATTCTATGAAGGTTAAACCTTTACTTCCTCCGTTTAGGTTCACGTACCAGGTTTGTGCGAACAAGAAGTCACGGGAAGCGGGGTGTAGCCACAGTGTCGTTTCGAGTGAAGGTCCAGGACTACGACTTCCATCTCGGGGGTGAACGACACGAGTCGTCAGAACCGAGACCAGTCTCACACCTCGATCCCCGAGTCGGCACCCGTATTACCAACGGTGGCAGAAACCTGGGGAAAGAGACCGGGAAGAGTGAGGAGTCACGGTCGAGGAGCCCGGGTAGAAGAAAATCGGGTAGGAGGAGACCGAGGGTCAGTTAGAAGTCCTTCTAGTTGGGACTTATAAGTGACCTACCTGACTACGATTTCGATTTCAAGGTCATAAAACCAGTAGACTACGTTTGTCTACTAAGTAATCTTTTCAGGGACCCTTTCTAGTTTCCGTCTTCCTCTGCTCCCGTAGTCTCCTATCTGTCGTACGTTACTTGCACTTGAACCCGTTTGAGACCCTCCATCACTCCCTACCCCTCCGGGCCGTACGACGTCGGGTACCCTAGTGCTTCTCAGTCTGTGTTGACCCGCTGACTTTTTGTCGTCGTCGTCGTTTCAGACCGGGCGTCCTACGCTCGTCGGAAGTCCTCACCTCGAACGTACCGGATGGGATCCGAAAAACCTCCGGTAGATTCTTTTCCCCCGAATCTTTACCCGTGACCGCCTCCGTCACCCCGACCAATCTCCAGTCCACGACCAACCTTTCTTCGGATCAAACCCTTTCAACAGGTCTATCTTTCAATTGAATCTAAACCTCCCCTATCTCTCTTTTTAATATTTCCTCTATTCACCCGTCTTGTCGGAGTTTTAGTTAGTAGTTCCTGTTCTTAGATCGACAAATACCAATCGTGTGTACCATCTTAGAGTATCAAATTTCCAGTTATTATCTTAGACTCTTACGAACCATTCTACCTACGGGATCGACTTAATTTCCCTCAAAATATAGACTCCTTTCTCGGGTTACTTTTCTCAACCTCTTTTTTTCTCCTAGTCTTTTGATATTGAACTATGACCTTTTGGTTTTATATAACAAGTATTTATCTAACACTCGTGAACAAGGTCTTTGATACTATGTCTCTTTTTTTTTTTTTGTATATATATTCATCATCAAGAACAGGGGTACGACGAATCCGTGTGTCCAGAGTTTCACCCACTTTCCAATTTACCGTCATTTAGTCTACCTTTTTTTTTTCACTAACTCTGGAGTTTTGGTTTAGTCCTTTTTTTTTTTTACACGGAGTTTCAATGGACCTTTCCGAAATACCTCTCTTTCTTGAACACTATGAAGTTCCAATCGGTCTTTTTCCGTTACCGTGGGGTGAGGTCATGAGAACGGACCTTTTAGGGTACCCACCTCCTCGGACCACCCGACGTCAGGTACCCCAGCGATTCTCAACCTGTGCTGACTCGCTGAAGTGAAAGTGAGAAGTGAAAGGACGTAACCTCTTCCGTTACCGTTGGGTGAGGTCACAAGAACGAACCTCTTAGGGTCCCTACCGCCTCGGACCACCCGACGGCAGATACCCCAGTGTGTCTCAACCTGTCCTGATTTCACTGAATCGTCGTCGGTCTTTTTTCCTTCCATGACTAGGATGTTTCTCCAGACTACTATTATAAAAAGGTCTGGTTCTTCACGTTCTACATTACACCGTTTGTAAAAACATTATAATTTTCACATCTCTGTAAGATCCACGACTTTATAACCCTAAACCTTCTTACAGGGTCACCAAATGTCGCAGATTTATTCTCAATCCTCTTTGATAGGAGTGTTATACTCAGAATAGGATTATCATTACCCGTTAGTGACTTATCGAAGTTCATCCGTATCATAGTACCAGTATTAAAATAAAATTGTCTAGTAAAACCGAAGTCCCACCTGTCGTCTATCTTCCCCGTTTTATCCGGGCGTTCGGGTCGACCTCTGATACCTCCATCGAATCCTCTCCCTCGAACGAAGTCTCTCCACAGCCTCCTTTATCTCCTTCTACTTGTCTAAAAACTCTATGACCCCCCGATTTTAGTAGTCCTGAATCACTACTGAACTTAAACATCGATTTCTTCTTCGACGGTTCCCACTATACCACCAAAATTTTATACCAGGGTTTTATGAAACCTTGAGGAGAGTAGTTTTCCTGAGTACAGGGGAGGGACCTTGGATACCCAGTTATAGACCCGGGTCTGAAATTCTATAACTGTCGAAGGTGGAATATAGAGAAATCTAAAAGTGAGAATGTTAGATCGGTGGTACGACACTCCTTCGGGTTCGAAGGGACACCTCTTCAAGTGTTTCTCTCCTTAGTCTCAATCGTTGATGAACGGTCGGTCACTCGGTCTCAGAACCTTCACCCAGAAGGTCGGGGTTAGTTCAGTGGGGTCGACTGTGACGTACCTCGTCCCTGTTCGACAGGGACGGTTCGGGGTAGGCTCAACGTCTAAACACTCGTTTTATTTACGAATAATAATAACAAAATTCAATGATGATTCAAAACCTTACCTATTAATGTATCGTTATCTTTTGTCATTGTCTACTGAGGATAAAAAGACCGAAAGTAAGGACCTCCCTCCACAGTAAATGACTACATCTCTAGTGACTTTTCCCGGGTCTACATCCCTGTTTCTAGTACTCAAACCAAATGTCGAACACTCAAACTTGACTAAGACTCTATAGATTTAACTTTTCAGTACGTATGAAAACCTAAATAGCCAGATTCCGAGTTCTCTCTCTAACTCAAACTTCTGTTTTTACCCCAGTTTACACCCAGTCAGTCTTACTCACTCACTCACTTTCAACGAGTCAACACAGGTTGAGAAACGTTGAGGTGTCAGGTACTTTAAGAGGTCCGGTCTTATGACCTCACCCATCGGAAAGGGAAGAGTTCCCCTAGAAGGGTTGGGTCCCTAACTTGGGTCCAGAGGAGGACACGTCCGTCTAAGAAATGGTCGACTCGGTGTTCCCTTCGGGTCAGTCTTACCCACAGTTGATTTCTACGTCTACATCTACTCCCAGATTCACCTCCCTCAAGATTGTAAAGTACCATCCGGCTCTTCGTACCTCGACGTTTCCTCTACACTTTCCCAATCGGGTCCTTACGGTCTCCTCTTGGTCCTTACCCACATAGAACCCCTTGGCTGTCTGATCTCATACAATCCTTCCTCCCTCCCTAATAGTCTCAATCTGGAACGGTCCTTATCTTGGTGGACGACTCGGTCCGAGTGAAAGGGGATCCGAAGGAGGGACGATCGGTCGTAGTGTCATTCGTCACGATGAACCAATGGTCCTGGGACCCTACCCCAGGATCTCCCGTTTTCCCGTTCTCCTCCTAGTGTGAACACGGGTACTTGGTCAAGAAGGGACCTCCGGAACAAAAAGGTTGACATCAGGGACCTCCTCGTCGTTGTAGTGAACCCTCAAACAATCTTTAAGTCTAAGGATTCGGGAAGGGATCTGGATGGCTTAGTCAGACACAAAACTGTTCTAGAGTTCTACTGAAGATACGTATACTTTCACACTCAATTCTGTAGTTAAACCTCCAACCCGTAATTGGGTCCCTTCGTCGGTCTACGACGTTTTAACTCGACGTTTAGTGTGCGTCTCATAGTCGTGGTCAGTGTCTCTGTTGATAAACAATCTGGATAAAAAGGTGTTCCAGGTCATCCGTTGAGACTTGACTCCAAAAGTGTAGTCTTAGTGAACCCATTTAAAAACATTAGTCTCTCTACCGGTCTAAGACGGAGAGTTCTCAGACTGAGTCTCCCTGACTCCCCCGGACCTGTACACATGAAATTGAGGGGTCCCCTATGACTACCCGACGGACCCAACGTCGGGGACGGGATTTGGTAATGAGTAACGTGCGTATGGTGAGAATCCCACTGGTAAGTAACGTAAGAAGGGTGAAGTTCCGACCTCGACCCTGACCCCGTAAAATTAGACTAAAGAAGAGACTGTTCGTTACATTAAGGGGTCCGTGTACTCGGGAGGGACACTTGTGACTGAAGACTGAACACGAGTCCGTGGTCGTCCGGGAGGGGTCCGAGGTCCACACTCAGTGTGGGACCCCAGACCACACCGTTGTCCCGAAACTCGGTCCCTCTTCTATTTTCCGGTCGACCCGGTAGAACGTCACGTGAACGACCGGTTGTTAAAACCGAGACCAGACTTATGGTGGGAGAACCTCACCTCTACTTGACCCGTGTTCCGGTGAGAGAACCTTAAACGGACACCACGTCTTCTGCATCCTCTGGGTCCAAGCTAGGGACTCATCCCTTCTATGGGACCTCCTACTTGGGTGTGGCCATAAGAACGGACCTCTTAGGGGACCTGTCTCCTCGAACCGTCCGGTGTCAGACACCCTAACGTTTCTCGTCCGTACTGACTTCGATGATTCGTGCGTGAGTACCCCAGTTCTACTCGACCCGTGTTCCGGTGAGAGAATAGACCAAGAGTAGAAACATGTACAAACTCTAACTCGGGACATTTGGAGTCTCGGAGCTGGTCCGGTGACACACCTGAATCTCTACGTTCCCTGTGCTCCGATTCTATACGGTGGGAGACTGCCCCTTCCAGAGTCCTTCGACGGGTTCGGACACACTGATTGTCCTTGTACCATGAAGTCTCATCCGTTTAGATTCAGTACATCCTTTTAAGAGGACGACCCCTGACATCGAGATTGTTTCCGGGGACCCCTTCCTAAGATTTTACCGTACTAGTTGAAATGTTTCTATCCTTTACACTTTGAATAATCATCAAGGGTTGTTTTTGGATAGTACCTACTTAGTAGGTATTCGAATAACTTTAAAAAAAATCTACCTCTTTTTTTTTATAAAAGAGTAGAACTTATAAAACCCTACTATCTAAGGAAATAAAGAACCCCTTTTCGACATGAAAGACGAAAAGATTACATTCGAAACTCCAAAGGAGATCAAGATCCTTCCATCCCGAAAAACAAACCAATACAAAAAAATAGTTCAGAAGTTTCTAAAATCACTGAGACCCGTCTCACAGAGTCTCTGAAAAAAGGGGAACCACCTGAGGAGAAATACGGAGAGAAAAGGACGTCGACATGGAAAATGATATAGTTCGAGAAGTACTTCAGACCACCGACTTTTTTAAGGGTCTCACCTTCTCGAAACCAGAATATGTGTTCAACCTCGCAAAAGAGATCGTCGGAAACCCTCCCCACTGTTTTAGGAAGTAGGTGTCACTGAGAGTAAGAGAATCGTATACAGACGGTTCAGTCTCACTAGTCTGTCAACTAGTAGTTTCAGATCAATGAAAGGATATTAAGTGTGAACGGGTGTGATTACTGTTGTTGTCATCATTATTGTCCGTAAACAACTCACGAATAATACACCGTCCGTGACTAGGTCCCAGAAATGTAACTGTTGGAGTAAACGATAGGGATTATTGGTTTACCCTCCATTTTACACGTAAAAATATGTAATATCCAACGGGAGAGGTAAAGTGTCTAATCCTTTGACTCCAAATAACTCCGTTGATTAAACGGAGTACGAGCACAGACTGAGAAACGCTGGGGTACTTAGCGTCGTGCGGTCCGGAGGGACAGGTAGTGGTTGAGGGTCTCAAGTGAGTCTGAGTACAGGTAGCTCAGTCACTACGGTAGGTCGGTAGAGTAGGAGACAGCAGGGGAAGAGGAGGACGGGGGTTAGGGAGGGTCGTAGTGTCAGAAAAGGCTCAGTTGAGAAGCGTACTCCACCGGTTACATGACCTCAAAGTCGAAATCGTAGTAAGGAAGGTTTCTTTAGGGTCCCAACTAGAGGACTTACCTGACTTGACTTGACTTGACTTGACTTGACTTGACTTGACTTTCAGTCAATTCCTTCTCCCGGACGGGAAGGGCTCACGGACACTGTACTCTCCTCTTCGCCCACCCTCGCAGACGGACCCTCCTTCTCCATGACTCAGTGACTGTAAAAACCTTAACAGTATGACTGAAAATCAACCAAATTCTTGACAAAAATTTAAGAACTTATGTGGTGGAAGACAAACGTATGGGAAGTATACTGGATTACACTAAAATAAGACTAAGGGGTTTCAGGCTACTCAGGACCCCGGACAAAAGTAATTAAGACAATACCATGAGACGGGTTCTGTAGTCGTTTTAAAATCACCAATGGCTCGTTCAAGTCCACTTCTTGTCTTGTTGCCCCTTTCGGTCATCCAGGAGACCTTAGGTTGAATTAGAGGTGGAGGAGGTCTTTCGGGAGGGATTAAAGGGACAAGGAGGAGACCGCAGGAGAGACTCGGTACCACCCCTCACAGTGGGTTGTCAAAAATACAAACTGAAAACTTCCGGAAATAACGAGTGAATGTGTACCTTTACTGACAAAGTGGGTGTTTGTAAAGGTGAACCGTTTGTATATGGGTCTCGATCGGTGGTTCGGGTCGAAGGCACCGAGGTGACGAGGTCGGGGAAGGGGAATCATATTTCATACCTCCGTTTCCACTACTCGGGGACCACGGTCTGAACCTCCCACCTCCCTTCACCTACCCCGTCTTGCGAGATAGTCACACAGACTTGTGTTAGGGTTCTTGACCAAGGTGACCCACTCAAGCGGATCCCCAGTGTGCGGAAGAGTGTCCTTCCCCACTTTACATGCGAGCTCCGACAAGTGTCAATCCATTTGAAAAGTCAGACAAAACAAACCCAATAAAAAAGGGATTCGGGTTTAGGGAAGAAAAATAAGCACGTACCGAAAGCCCAACGTCGGTCTGACGTTTACGTCCCCACACATCTCCTCCTCCGTTCCGTACTCTCTCTGAAGATCCGAGACCTCTTCTCCTAGTCTCCAGCGACCGGGTCGGGTCTTTCCCACTAGTAAAGGAGAGTCGGAGGACGGGAACTCTGAACCTCGTGCAGTAAGCCCAGACCTACACTACCGACTCTGTCTAAGGGACTACTGACGTCAAGTAAGGTCCGGGGAGTGAGGACACAAAGGACGTGTTTGATACACGAACCATTTCTCGGTAAACCGACTTTCTTACTTGGTTCATACGGGAGATCGGACTACTGCTCCCGGGGAGACGGGGTCAGTCTACCCGGAAGACCGTCCCGGAAACTCACGCTGGTCTGGGACGGCTCGTTGGTTGTCGAAGTTCTAACCCAAACCTCTCTACCCCTTTCTTCCCCTTGGACCCCTTTGGACCCTGGACCTTCTTGGTGGGACCCGACCGTCCGGTTGACCAAACCTCAAACGGAGATCTTCGCCTTTTCACTCAGGATTTAGTCTGGGGTAAGGCAAGGTGAAGGGTCCGGAATCCCGAGGGTTCAAAGGACCGTCTTGAGAAGTGGAGGAGGACATTGACGCGTCCTGGGATACCCTGACGGGTCCTGTCTGGGAAGAGACGTACAGGAGACGTACAGGAGACGGACGGGGAACAAACACCTTTTCAACACCAGAGGGTCCGGACAATGACAATTCAGTGAAGTCACCACAGGCTGAGACACGTCGGGGCATCTGCCGTCGGGTGGTCCGAGGGGGCAGGGACCCTAAGAGGTCCGCTCTTGTGACCCGACCCTACGGCAAAGGAAGAGGTGAGGGTCCGGATAGGACACAGTATTTTCAGACTTAGTTCTCACTTACGTTTTCATCGTCGACCTGGTCCTTTTGACCATTCTTAAATTTGTCATTTAATCGGTATGTCGTCAGTGTCTTACAAGTCGAGGAGGGACTTCTTGGATCTGTCGTGATGGCCTACGTGTAAAGGACTCGACAAAATCTCAATGGTTTTGGAGACGGTTTACCTTCTTTCATGAACTACTGACACTCGTACGTCGGGGGTCTCGATGACCTCGGACTCTTACTACAATTGGGGACACTGTGGCGGGACAATGGAGTGGTAGTTGGCTTGTCTTTTAACACGTGTTCGACTAGTGTGTAAGATACTGAGAGGAAGGAGTGGACCGGAAATTTTTACGAAAGAACTTTGGGTAACCCCTCAAATCCAGAAAACTCGTACTCGGTGGGGAAGAGGATAATACCGGCAACGTCATTTTGAAAGAGAAGGTGTGAGGTCATAAAGTCAAATAAATCGGAGTAACATGTACCCCGTGTACTTGAACCTAAGTTGTTGTGTGGAATCAGAACGATCTAGGGACTTCGGGTGTTATTAAAGATTTAACGTTCGACTATGTCTCTTTCTGCTTGTGACATACTATAGTGTACACCTTAGATTTTTTACGTTGTTTGTCTACTTATTTTACTTCCTTTTTTTTTGTGTCTAAGTACCTATATTTCTTGTTTGATTACCAATGGTCACCCCTCTTCCTTCTCTCCTCCCCGTTCTATCCTCATCCTCCTTTTTCCAAATAACACCCTAATATATTTTAGTACATACACTTTATAAACCGTTAACATTTGTGATGTCTTAAATTTCTTAGAAAGTAGTTTGTTTTTATTATAAAAATCAAAATTTGTACGGGCTTAAAAATTTATTTATTTATTTGACGTTCGACTACTCTAAGAGTCGTACCAGTTGATTTTAAGGGGTTGGGAATAGAGAGTTTAAGGCACGAGTAAGATGAAGGACAGTCAAGGGTCCTCAGATTACGGTTCTGGAGGTAGGATTGGGAATCTGGGAGGTACCTCGGAGTGTGTCACTGAAACGATAAATCGTGAACTAAACCTCAGATGGTAATATAATTACTTACAGACAAAAAGTAATACACCCCAAAGGGGTGCAAGACTCAAAAGTTGCTGGTCTCATGCTTCTCTCGATTTCTTGAAACTGGGAACCTTTCTCGGAAAGATTAACCAACAAAGGGAGAAACAAAAACGAATCAGAAGAGAGCGGGACATTTACTATGACCCACTCATCATCACAGAGAGACGGAGTCCAAAGTGTGTGCACTATGTCTACAATGGTGAAAGCGGTCACGGAGAAAGAGACCAAAATTCCGTTACCAATTTTAGAGTACATAACCACCAAATCAGCCATTCAACACAGACTGAGAATGTTGGGGTACCCGACAGCGGACGGGCCAAGGAGACGGGTACCCTAAAGGGTCCGTTCTAAGGACCTCACCCAACGGTAAAGGAGGAGATTTTAGAGTCCGTCACTTGTTTTAAGGACCTAGGTGTGTAGGACCGGAAAGACCCCAAATTTTTAGGACTAAAATTTATAAAACAGGATTAAAGGTCTAAAATAATTATATAAACTAGGCTACTAAACTGAACCTTAGTCTTTTATGTCAAAACTCTGAGAATACTTAAGAAGTAAGGTCTTCACCCGAGTTTAAAAAAAATGATTATACTCTTAATTTGTTAAGACTAAGACCGGACCTTGGACGAAAAAGTTGTTGAGTTGTACAGTAAGACGGGTCTCCCTTATGTGATACAGTAAACTCCGGGAGGGACCCCCACAGACCCTCTGGGAGTCGTAAGTCGGGGATAGAACGGGTGGGGACCCGTGGTGAGTGGACGTGTTTCGTGGGTGTCGTGTCCGACATAGAAGGGGAGGTAGCAGACCGAAGGAGAGACAGGGTGCAGGTCGGTCCGTGACCACCCGAGAACAGAACTCAGTCAGGCCCGGCTGACCAATTTCGATGTCGCCGGAGACCGGGTCGGGTCGGAAGTCAGTCAGGAGGTCAGAGAGGGAAGGAGATGGAGACGGGTCGGACCGGGGGTACGGGGTGGGGAGTCGACCTGACTGTCCACTCGAGTGGACACCCTGATCTGAGGTCGAGGTGGGTGAGGTGGTTTCCGGGGTTGTCCTTGGAGGAAGTGGAAGAGTCAGGGAAGGGGACGGAAGAGAGGCAAATCGTCCACCCGTTTCAGGACTCGAAGAGTGATATTATGTCCAAATGGATATACTCTGTCCTTCAACGGTGGAACACTATATTTCCCTTTGCTAGAGTCTCCTTCCCAAAGTTTCAGTTATTTTCTTCCCACAACCGGTGTTAACGGCTTTGTAACGTTCTGTATGATACTAGACAAGGAGACGAAGGGAAGGAACAGTAAAGGGGGGTGGGGTGTGGTACGATCTCTGTGTCAGTACTCCTTCTGGTCTTCAGAGATGGGGTCTCTTGACGATTAGACTGACTCCTCCTTTTATCATATGTTAGTTTGTTCTGTCGGTCTTTATG
The DNA here is from genome assembly GCA_006410555.1 of Capra ibex. Taxonomy (NCBI): domain Eukaryota; kingdom Metazoa; phylum Chordata; class Mammalia; order Artiodactyla; family Bovidae; genus Capra; species Capra ibex. Next base: position 2,100,709 of record SJYO01006649.1, read on the forward strand.
GTGCTGGTTAAGTAGAGTCAAACGAACCTCAGTGGGGTGACAATTTTGTCTTCCGGGATACAGGGTCCCTACAGAGACAGAATCCCTTTGACTCTACCGACCAGTGGGTGAATTTCTAGTGTTACGATACCCCTCGTACTGGACCCTTTTCTGTATCCATTACTTTGACACCGGCACCTTCCTGGGTGGAACCTGACCCACCAGTCTTGTGTCACCCTTTTACTCATGAAACTAAAAGATACAATGTCTATCCATAGATACAGAGTTTCTTTAATTCACCCAATAGATACCAGTGTATCGCTCGTTCACCAGAAGACTAGAAGTCAGGTGAGACGATCACTAGGACTACAGTGGGAGACACTCAAGTCCCACCACTGATTACAATATATCTTTTGTCTCCGGGAGACAGTAGGCGAGGAGGACTCACCAGGGAAGAAATAGACGACGGTGAAAATCCACATAAGTGAGAGGGAAAAGGGAGAGAGGGGAGGGAGGTGGCAGACGAAGGAATGCGACCGCCAGACAGGTGGACTACGGGGAGAAGTCAGGGGACGGATTAAGGGAGGGGTGAGAGGTGGGGAGGGAGGAAGTAGAGTGGAGAGAGAGTAGGGTGAAAAGTAGAAGTACCGTGGAACTTAAGACCTCCATGTAACTTGGGGGTACCAATGAGTCAACACCAGGAAGAAGGTAAGAAGTCGTCGGTGAGTGACTCGGGGATAAAACTACGGGTCCTGTCACCAAACCCTTGACCAGTCACCACTACGGTACACGAAGAGGTCTCCACGGAAGGACTTGGTGAGATAGGTTTCTACGAGGGTAGGGTCGAAACGGTTCAGAGACGTGAGTTGGAACAAAAGAAAGAAGTTTCGCGATTAGTGATACAAATTAATTAAAAACGATGCGATTTTGAAAAAGGTACAGTAGGGGAGACCTTTAGGAGGGGAGTGGTATAGACGACAACACTACGCTATACACGAAATTTCGGGTCAAGTACATAATGGGCAAGAAAGCAGTTCGGTAAGGACTGAAGAAGGCAGTCTTCCCGAGAGAGGGAGGAAACTTGAGTGTGTCGTGAGCTCTAGAGAGAATCCTATGATTGATTGATGTAAGACGGAACACGAACTCGATAAAAACCAGACACAGAGTAGGGAGGATTATTTGATACTCCAGTAAGTAAAAAACCGGTTAACAATTACTATGATACGGGGTCCTTAATAAGACGGATCGACCCTCCTTTGTGGTAAATTCACAGAATGAAACCAGTGTAGTGTCGGCCTACGTATCACCTATAGTCACGTACAACCACTTACCCATTTGTTCCCCCGTCTACCGACCTGCTTCCCTACCCCAGTAATGTCTTACAGGTCCCACTCCCTTACTTGATAACCCAATACCCTCAACAAAACTAACATGACAACCACCCTCAACCACATCACCCCATCCTACCTAATACTTGAGTAAACTTCAAATACTTCGAGTTCCCCACAAATATAGTAGGTCCCTACTATGCCCTACTCACACCCTGTCCCCAACACCGCCCGGTGTGCTGACGGGTCAAGTGATAGGTCTCAGTAGAGAGACGTTTCTTTACCTCGGGACCGATGTCCGTCAATGACGGGGAATCAGAGAGGTACCACGAGAGGGTCGTAGACAGTCTCCTAGGAGGGGTAAGATATATAGACCAAAAACGACTGTCTCCCAATTTCATGTCAAATGCAGTAAGAAGATCCAGGAACCGAAATCTAATAGAAGACCTTCGTGAGACGTGTCCGTCGGGGTCCGTCCCTCCATACCTCTCTCTCGGGTTTATTTGGACAAGAACTCCGGTGAGACACTTCGCACTTGAAGAGGGTTAAGACGCCGAGTTCCAGTCAAAGGTTTCGTCGTCGGTCCTCCCTTTCTCAATTCACCCCGGGTGCAAACCCAGACTCAGGACTCGGACGTACGGAAGGAGAGTCTCTAGACGGTCCGACTCCCCGGTCTCCGATTTAAATCGTCCGTCGATTCCAAAGGAGACGTGTCGACAGGACGGGGAGTCTCCTCTGACGTCTCTCCTCCCTCCAGGGAGAGTGACCAGCCTCGGAGACCGGTAAAACAGACCCGGGGAGCCGGAGACCCACCGACGGGAGAACCACACCTCTGTGTCCGTCTAGTCGCCACTCACAAGAGGGAAGTGAAACAGGACACTCGGGTCCTGAATGTTGGGTTTCCCGTCGTCGAGAAGGGACTCGCAGTCCCGGGTCGCAGCAGACCCTGGTCGAGGACCCCCCAGAGTACAAGGAATTCTTCGACACCCTACCGAGGACTCGGTTTCCGTCACCAGGACACCGGAACCAATCTCAGCGACTTCTTCCGTGGAAGGGTCATCTCTGTTTTCCACACATACACTCTCGCCCTCTCTCTTACACATGGGTCTTCCAAGTCTCTTTCTGGAGAGACCAGACCCCTTATGTGGACACAGGTCGCATTCGATATCAATTCCGTTCGAAGTCCGAGGGGAGTGACGAAAGAACGACCGTGGACACCTTCCTCGGTTCCATAGTGAAGAATTTACAGTACTGAGGTTCCACCTGACCCACCTAACAAATGTACCGGCTCACACGCAAAACCACAGGACTATTGTCATCGACTTAGTTCAGACTGACCCAAAAGGAGTACTCAACAAAAGGGTGGTCCGCTAATTGAACGCCACTGAAAGGGTAGGGATCAAGGTGACTCCACTGTAGTGGTTGTATGGGGAGTGGGGGTGTTTTGGAGGTCTTGATCCATAAGATTGACGGAATAAGTACGATTTGGATGTCTCCGACTGCCCGACAGTACCGTTGGTCACCCTTGGGTCTCCTCCTCGTCCATCAGGGCTCACTTCTCCTACTTCGGTCGCACGCCCGACATGTCCGGGCCATGGAGGCCTCGGGGAGGGGGTCGGTCATTCACACGCGAACGACTCACGCCCGGAGGGAGGTCGGTGTTGCCCTCACACGATCCCTCACACTACTGCTCACCTGGGGTCCCTCGGACGGCGGTGTTGGAATTCAAGTAAGTAAGTCGTTTGCAACAAACGTTTCAAAAATACACAATATGAAATACCTTCTTTTTTGAACGTTTGTCTATGTAACGTCGTCCCGTCTATTCACGATCTTAATCGTACGAATCCCAAATCAACTACGCCCCTCCCTTTCCTAGTGACCCGAACCTTCCAAGTATCCTCCGAAGGATCTCCTCTACTACAACCTGAACTTGGAGTTTCCCACTCATCCTTAAACCGTCCACAGGGACCTACTATCGTGAAAAAAGGGATCCTCCCTTTATTCCGACCTTACCTCTACTATCTGGTATCTAGTATGTATTCTCTTCCGTAGTCTTGTCCTTCCTCGGGAATTCTGTGGTTTAAGATCGTGATTCCATTAAAACATAGACACTAGTCCGACACAGAAAAGTGACACTACACACGAAGGACCTCCCAGAAGAAATAAAACACTGTTAATTAAAATTTCAAAGAAAATACATATTAAAATTTCAAAGAAAATGTATTTTAGTAACTCCTATATACTACTACACCTTACTTTTTAAACGTATGTTAAAATTCTTTTTGGTATTTCGTTGTTTCTTTATGAATTAACGAACGATTTCGTCATCACACATACGGAAAAGAAAAAAGAAAACGGTGTTTATTATCATCCCCTGGACTGAAGATTAGAATTGAGACAGTGGGTTAAAATTCACTTCTTAGTGAAATTAAGAACTCGGATACAGAGGAATAGATCTTTTTCCCTTCTTTTCTGAGTCTTATAAAGTTCCATTTAAGTGTAGTCTCGTAGAGACTACGGCGAACTAAAAGGAAAAGGAGCCCGGAGAGCCCCAGAACAACCGAGGACGAAGAGCCCCGAGTTGTCCGAAGGGGAAACTTCACTCTACCCTCGTTTACATCCACGAACAGTGGTACCACCCGGTCCGGTGTAACTGGTCTACCTCGAAGTCCCTAAAAGGGAATTTTAAGTCCGAATACAAGGGTGAATCTTTTTGACAGTCCTAACTCTCTAAGTTTTGTGTCGGGAGGGGAGAGATACGATGGTCTGTTTCGTCTCCATCAAAATACACACCAATCCCATTCCCTACCGAAGCACATCATCGACCTCATTACTGTCGACAATATCTTTTACCTGTAAAAAAAGAGTGAGTCCACACAAAGTCTTGTCCATGGACTCGTCACTAAGTCCTTGACTCCGAGGAAAGCAGAACATCTAGGAGGAGACATTCGGGACTGAAGATTTCACTGACACAAGTAGTCAGAACTCTGTTTTGCCTCTTATAGAGTCCTCCCAAAATACCCGGTCCGGACTTTTACCGGCAAAACGAAGGTGAGTATGACCGAAGGGACCATCGAGTAGACCATTCCTTAATCGGACGTTACGTCCTCTGGACCAAACTAAGGACCCACCCCTTCTAGGGGACCTCTTCCCTATCCGATAGACGAGGTCATAAAAACCCGAAGGGACCACCGAGTCTGTCATTTCTTAGACGGGCGTTACGCCCTCTGGACCCCAGTTAGGGACTCAACCCTTCTAGGGGACCTCTTTCCGTACCGTTGGGTGAGGTCATAAGAACGGACCGTTTAGGGGTACCTGTCTCCTCCGACCACCCGACGACAGGTACCCCAGTGTGTCTCAGTCTGTGTTGACTCGCTGATTCGTGACGACAACGACGATTCAGTGAAGTCAACACAGGCTGAGACACGCTGGGGTATCTGCCGTCGGGTGGTCCGAGGGGGCAGGGACCCTAAGAGGTCCGTCCTTGTGACCTCACCCGACGGTAAAGGAAGAGGTTGCGTACGTACGGTTCAGCGAAGTCAGTACAGACTGAGACACGCTGGTATAAGGTAACCGATCTTGAGTCGTTCCGGTACGAAAGAACATTTCCTCCTACCAGGTACTTGGGTCCTTTTTCTTCATCCGAACAATTGTGTGTCGTCCGAGTCGGTGACATCAGAGAGCTCCGTCAATGATAAGTACAGAGGAAAAAGTGTGAAAATCTGGTGTGAATGACGGAAGGGTCCCTTTGTCGGACTTTAGGGTAAATGGTTAACGACGTTTCGAGTTTCCGACCCAAGAGACCTTTCATACGGGACAGGTGGAGCCCCGACTCACGTCGACGAGTACCAGACTGGTCCTATTGTCGGGGACCCGGGTGGTTTTTTTTTTTTTTTTCGGAGGGTAGGTTACTTTCCTCCTCTTCCCCTGTGTCGTCGGTAGTCAGGAATGTTTGTTACTGGGGCAACTCGTACAGAAACGGGGTCTTCACCTCTCTAGAGGATCCACACTGAACTACACCGAGAGTCCCACCGTAAGAACCAGACACGAAGAGACACCGAATCTCGAAGTAGGGGACCCGGAAAAGGGAACAGCCAATAGGAGGTGTCGGTGTAGACTTCACTTCGACTTCTCCCAGAGAAGGAACTCGCGACGTATTGAAAACGTCTGAACAGGACGAATACCTTTGAACCTCCAGGTTCCCGACAAAATTCCGAATATGGTGGGTTTCCGGAAAATTCTCAGTACTGAAGAATCTTTTACAATAGGGAAGTTTTCAAATTAACCAAAGACTAAATGTCTTTGGTCTGTTGAGGTACACGGTCTTTAGTGTGGGTATCAAGAAAGAATCTATATTAAAAGTCAGGATTAAATAAAGAGACTAAGGACCACATGTACGCAGTGAGAGAGTCGAATTACTCTCTATAGAACTCTCTCATAGACTTTTAAATTTAAACTCATCCTTCAAGTCCTAGTTTCAATAAATCTTACATATTAGTTGTTCGAGGGAGCAATCTCCCCTCTTACGTTATTATTTTACATTGGTTAGGTTTTCTTCCGTTCTCTTTTTTCTTATGTCCTTTTCACATTATCTATCATTCTTTTATCATCCTTCCTTCTAAATTTGGGTTTATATATTCATTAATAAATTTGTATACATCTGATTTTATGTACCCGAAGGGACAATCGAGTCGACCATTTCTTAGGTGGACGTTACGTCCTCTGGAGTAAACTAAGGACCCAACCCTTCTAGGGGACCTCTTCCCTATCCGATGGGTGAGGTCATAAGAACCCGAAGGGCCCACCGAGTCTACCATTTCTTAGTCGTACGTTGCATCCTCTGGACCCAAGCTAGGGACTCCACCCTTCTAGGGGACCTCCTTCCGTACCGTTGGGTTAGGTCATAAGAACGGACCTCTTAGGGGTACCTTTCCCCGCGGACCGCCCGACGTCAGGTACCCCGACGTTTCTCAGTCTGTGCTGATTCACTGATTTGTATCATGTCGTCTGATTTATGAAGTTAATTTTTGTTTTTTACCGTCTGAGTTAAAAAAATGTTCGGATGTATGAAAAATATTCTCTGTGTGAGTTTTTATTTCTACATGTTTCCACTTGTTTTCTATCTTTTGAATGTGATGTGACAAGACCAATGATAACAAGTGTTGAGGTTTTGAATCACAGTATTTTTTTTTGTAAAATAATACAAGTGTTAAACCTTAGATCTATTCCGTGTCATCACACCGAACAAACAAAGTCCTGTAGACCCCGGAGTCGATTTTTGTGAACCTCTGACCCCTATTTAAAATCGGACCCCACTAAGTTCTCGACCCTCGACCACAGTCTCTCCGTAGTAGTGTGCAAACCGTGACTCCAGTTCTGGAGTCGATCCGTTAACCGGACTTATGGATTGTATCAGAAAAGTATACTAGACAGGTACACCCAGTGACACCCGAAAGAGTCTTGGACCCTCGACTTAAGGTTCTGTCATCCTGTTTTCACGTAACTAAAAGTACTAGATCGGAGTCTTCAGTGTCTCTCCTGGTGTTTTCAAGTTTCCTCCGTTGTGCCTGAGATGGTAAGGTAACTTCCACATAATCCCAGTGCAACATCCCTTTTGTTCACCCTACCCTATATAACACCGGGAGAAACCTTTCATGGGTGACGACATTAACGTTTGTGACTGATCTTCGTTCGGTCACTTCACTAAATAACTATCGTCTGTTTCTTTTGGAATGGAATTTCAAAATCTTATTAGTTTAAGCGATATATTATCTACATAAGTAAATTTAATAATTTTAAAGATTCTAGACTATTTCGTTGGAGTTTTATATATTTCTTAACTGTCTTGACTTCTTTTTCATTTTAAGTGTTAGAATCAGTTTACATGTAAAATTTTTTGTGTTAGAGTCGTTGACTATCTTACTCTGTTTTTTTAGTTTTTATATTCTTTACATTTAATTTAATTGGATTAAACGTAAATATCTTATATGTGGGTTGTTAACGTTCTCTATCTAAGAATAGTACACGTGTACCTTAAAAATGGTTTTTCAAATATGTACGTAACCCAGTATACATATAGTTGTTCAAAAATTACAAACTTTAGTATATTTTGTACAAGAGACTAGTAACGTCTCAATTCGATCTTTAGTAAGTTCCGTTTTATGTGTCATCTTTATAGTTCTCAACCGTAGATTCTCTTAACTAAAAGTACTAGATCGGAGTCTTTCAGTGTACTTTGTTTATAAGTTTTCCTCTGTTGTATTTGAGGTGGTGACGGGACCTCTCCGTAGTTCCACTGTGAATGTTCTCTCGTTCACCCTACCCTATATAACTTTATATACCTACTGTCTGTAAGTTTAGTATTGGTGTCAAGCTATCCTGATATGAGTGGTCTGACGGATTTTAATTTGTGACTGTTATCGTTTATAATTACTCCTACACTTCGTTTGTCCTGCAAGGACAAGTGACGACCATTCTCCCATTTAATCATGTTGGGAAACCTTTTAACAAAGGATCATAGATTTATCCTCTTCCGTTACCGTGGGGTGAGGTCATGAGAACGGACCTTTTAGGGTACCTGCCTCCTCGGACCATCCGACGTCAGGTACCCAAGCGATTNAGCTATCCTGATATGAGTGGTCTGACGGATTTTAATTTGTGACTGTTATCGTTTATAATTACTCCTACACTTCGTTTGTCCTGCAAGGACAAGTGACGACCATTCTCCCATTTAATCATGTTGGGAAACCTTTTAACAAAGGATCATAGATTTATCCTCTTCCGTTACCGTGGGGTGAGGTCGTGAGAACGGACCTTTTAGGGTACCTGCCTCCTCGGACCACCCGACGTCAGGTACCCAAGCGATTCTCAGTCCGTGCTGACTCGTTAAAGTGAAAGTGAAAAGTGAAAGTACGTAACCTCTTCCTTTACCGTTGGGTGAGGTCACAAGAACGGACCTCTTAGGGTCCCTGCCCCATCGGACCACCCGACGGCAGGTACCCCAGCGTGTCTCAGTCGGTGCTGACTTCGCTGAATCGTCGTCGTCGTCATAGATTTGTGTACGAACGGGTCGTCCGAGTGAGGACTATGTATGAATTGTCTTCATTCATATATACACGTGGTCTTCTCTTCATGATTATGATCTTACGAAATCGTCGATTGTCAGTAATTCTTATATCTTACAAACTTATTGTACTTCTTGACAGATTAATTATCACCCGATCTATTTATTTCAGACCATTTATAAAAATTTATGACTGGATCTCGTATCCGTAAAATAATTCACAGATAGTGAAACCACACTAACTCGAAGACTCCAGCAACCGACCTCTCCCGCTAGTCACTCACGGTCGACACTTCCGTCTTCCACCCAGTGGCGTCCCTCTCGGCCAGGACGGCCAAGGTCTCAGAGTGTATTTCACTCGACCGTCGTCCTGTGTTTGTAACTAATTATCTCTGTAAGGTCGTCGTAGGTCAAGAATCAGGAAGGTCGACGGTCAGGGGGAGGATCTGTTTTTGTTCGAGTTGGGTTTTCGGGGTGAATGTGTACTTTTTCCGACTTGAGGGGTTTTCATTCCAGGGTGTCTGTCTCGTGTAAAAGAGACCCGAGAGTCACTTCACTTCACTTCACTTCACTTGACTTCAGCGAGTCAGCACAGACTGAGAAACGCTGAGGTACCTGACATCGGGTGGTCCGAGGAGGTAGGTACCCTAAGAGGTCCGTTCTCATGACCTCACCTCACGGTAACGGAAGAGGTCCCCTAGAAGGGGTGGGTCCCTAGCGTGGGTCCAGAGGGCGTAAGGTCCGTCTGCGAAATTGGAGGCTCGGTCCACTGAAGAGGATTTAGTTGATCCAAAATTTCGGGGAGAACCAAACACGTGTCATATCAGGAAGTACCCACAACAAGTGAGTGACTCAACACAGGTCAAGAAAAAGCTGGGGTACCTGACATAGGGTGGTCCGAGGAGACAGGTACCCTAAAGAGTCCGTTCTCATGACCTCACCCAACGGCAAAGGAAGAGGTATCGTATGAGGAATCGTCAACCAAAAATCATCGACTAGGGTTTAGTTGATCGGGAAAAGTCTTTACAAGTTCTTTCAGTTTGTATGTCATTGTGAAGTGTCCGATAGGGAAGGACGTTAATAGTAGTATTTTAGACTCCATATTTGATCATGTCGACGTGACTGAAAATTCAGTAGTAGGTTAGTTGGGGTGACGTGACATGTCTTGACCCGAATTTGACCGGGTCCCCTTACAGATGTCATAGAAATTTTTACTTTTCCGTTGAGTGTTTGACCCTCTTTTTTTACTTTTAGTGTATAGACTATTACTTGAGTATAGGTTTTATATGTAAATTTTTTGAGAGTTTTGGGTCATCTTTTCTTTGGTGTGTTAAAACTAAGACCATTACTAGAGTGAATGAACATATAGTTTGAAATGGTTAGACGTGTAAAATTTATGCACGACATACACATTGTTAATATGGAATTTATTTTGACCCAAAAAATTTCGATACCTTTCTCTTAATCCTTAGTTTGAGAGAAGGTCCTCGGATATATCACTACCCCCTTCTCACTTTTACCACATTAATTCCGGTTTTAATTCCAGTCGAGACGAGACGAAGAATGATCGGTACTTTCGAATATATTTATTGTATCAGTATTTTGACCCTATAGTCAAAATGGATCACTGTCTTTAATTTGTTATATCATTTTGTATATAATAAATATAATATATATTATATATTGGACGTTATAATGTTATATTGTTTATAGAGGACGTAATCGTCCACCTAAGAAATGGTGACTCGGTGGTCCCTTCGGGTAAGGATCGTTGCCTAGTAGTGGGTTCAGACTTGTTAGGAGGGACATGAATTATTTACGGACTTTAAGGTAGGAGGAACAAAATAGAGAAAGCGATTTTCGAACCCGGAAAATTTTTAATTCAATACGTACCTTCTCGTTTATAGGGTGGTCGTCTCAGGGTCACGAGCAAAGGATCCCGAAGACATTGTTTAAGGGTGTTTGACTCACCGAATTTTTGGTGTGTGTGTGTGTTTGTCGTGGTTATATAAGAGAGTGTCAAAATTTCCGGTCTTTAGACTCTAGGTCCACGACCGTCCCTGTTGGAGGGAGGTTTCTCAGGTCCCTTCTGAGACAGGAACGGAGAAGGAACGAAGACAACCGAGACCCTCAACGAACCGAACACTGTCACATTGAGGTTGGAGACGGAGACAGAAGTATACCAGTAGAACGGAGACAGAAGAGAACACAGGGAAAAAATGTATATTTAATTAAATAAAAATTAACCTCCTATTAACGAAATGTTATAACACAACCAAAGACGATATGTAGTTGTACTCAATCGGTGTCCAGAATCTCCTTAGATATCCGACATGAGAGAAACTGTATGTAGTATGGTCCCAGGAGATACTGAGTTCATTCCCTTTAATTTTTTTTTTTTCCTTGAATGAGTTTGAATTTTCGAAAACGTGTCGTTTCCTTTATTATTTGTTGTAATTTTCTGTTTGGAGTCTTACCCTCTTTTATTAACGTTTACTTTGTTGTCCGTTTACCTAATTAGAGGTCTTATATATTCATTGAGAATGTCGAGAACACAAGAAAAATTCACTGTAGACGGTGACTTAAATACCAGATGGGATTAGGTACTTACCTGAAGGGAGTGTCGAGTCAACCATTTCTTAGACGGACGTTACGTCCAACTGGGACCAAACTAAGGACCCAGTCCTTCTAGACAACTTCTTCCCTATCCGATGGATGAGGTTATATCCCGGTGGGTTCTACCTACCCAGTACCACCTCTCGAGACTGTTTTACACCAGGTGACCTCTTCCCTTGCCGTTTGGTGAAATCATAGAACGGAACTCTTGGGGTACTTGTCATACTTTTCCGTTTTCTGTTCTGTGACTTTCTTGAGGGGTCCAGTCATCCACAGGTTATACGATGTCCTCTAGTCACCTCTTTATTGAGGTCTTACTTCCCTACCTCGGTTTCGTTTTTGTTATGGGTCAACACCTTCACTGACCACTACCTTCGTTCCAGGCTACGATATATCTCGTTATAACGTATCCTTGGACCTTACAATCCAGGTACTTAGTTCCGTTTAACCTTCACCAGTTTGTCCTCTACCGTTCTCACTTATAACTGTAAAATCCTTAGTCGCTTGACTTTACCTGACCTTACCCACTTAAATTGAGTCTACTGGTAATATAGATGATGATGTCCGTCCTTACGGAATCCTCTTTACCTCATCGGGTGTATCAGTTGTTTTCTCGGGTTTTACGTCCTGAACCTACGTTAGAGTTTTTACTGTCTTACTAGAGACAAGGAATGGTTCCGTTTGGTAAGTTATAGTGTCATTAGGTTCAGATACGGGGTTGGTCATAACGACTTCTTCAACTTTAACTTACCAAGACACTTCTGGATGTTCTGGAAGATCTTGATTGTGGGTTTTTTTCTACAGGAAAAGTAGTATCCCCTGACTTTACGTTTTCATCCTTCAGTTGTCTATGACCTCATTGTTCGTTTAAAACGGAACTTCATATTTTACTTCGTCCCGTTTCCGATTATCTCAAAACGGTTCTCTTGTGTAACCACTATCGTTTTTGAGAGAAGTTTGTTGTGTTCTCTTCTGAGATGTGCACCTTAGTGGTCTACCAGTTATGTCTTTAGTCTAACTAATGTAAGAAACGTCGGTTTCTACCTCTTCGAGATATGTCAGGCGTTTTTCCTCTGGCCCTCGACTGACACCGAGTTTAGTACTTGAGGAATAACGGTTTAAGTCTGAATTTAACTTCTTCCCCTTTGGTGATCTGGTAAGTCCATACTGGATTTAGTTTAGGGAATACTAATATGTCACCTTCACTGTTTGTCTAAGTTCCCTAAAATAGACTATCTCACGGACTTTTTGATACCTACCTCCAAGCACTGTGACATGTCCTCTGTCCCTAGTTCTGGTAGGGGTTCTTTTTCTTTACGTTTTTCCGTTTTACCAACAGACTCCTCCAGAATGTTTATCGACTCTTTTCTTCTCTTCGATTTCCGTTTCTCTTTTCCTTTCTATATTCGTAGACTTACGTCTCAAGGTTTCTAATCGTTCCTCTCTATTCTTTCGGAAGGAGTCACCAGTCACGTTTCTTTATCTCCTTTTGTTGTCTTACCCTTTCTGATCTCTAGAGAGGTTCTTTTGACCTCTATGGTTCCCTTGTAAAGTACTTTTTTTACCCGTGTTATTTCCTGTCTTTACCATACCTGGATTGTCTTCCTCTTCTATAAGTCATTTCCACCGTTTTTATGTGTCTTCTTGACATGGTTTTTTCTGGAAGTACTGGGTCTATACGTGCCACCACACTAGTGAGTGGATCTCGGTCTGTAGGACCTTACACTTCAGTTCACCCGGAATCTTTCGTGGTGATACTTGTTTCGATCACCTCCACTACCTTAAGGTCAACTCGATAAAGTTTAGGATTTTCTACTACGACACTTTCACGACATGAGTTATACGGTCGTTTAAACCTTTTGGGTCGTCACCGGTGTCCTGACCTTTTCAAGTCAAAAGTAAGGTTAGGGTTTCTTTCCGTTACGGTTTCTTACGAGTTTTATGGCGTGATAACGTGAGTAGAGTGTACAATTATTTCATTACGAATTTTAAGAGGTTCGGTCTGAAGTTGTCATGTACTTGACACCTGAAGGTCTACAAGTTCGACCAAAATCTTTTCCGTCTCCTTGGTCTCTAGTTTAACGGTTGTAGGCAACCTAGTAATTTTTTCGTTCTCTCAAGGTCTTTTTTTTGATGAAGATAAAGTAACTGATGTGATTTCGGAAACTGACATACCGTGCTGTTTGTCGTCTTTTAAGAATTTCTCGACCCTTATGGTCTGGTGGAAGGAACTAAGGACTCTTTAGACATACGTCCAGTTCTTCGTTGTCAATTTTGACCTGTACCTTGTTGTCTGACCGAGGTTTAGTCCTTTCCTCATGTAGTTCCAATATATAACAGTGGGACGAATAAATTGAACATACGTCTCATGTAGTCCGTTTTACGACCCGACCTACTTTGTGTTCGACCTTATTTCTAACGGTCCTCTTTATAGTTATTGGAGTCTATGCGTCTACTGTGGTGGGAATTCCCTCTTTCACTTCTCCTTGATTTTTCGAAGAACTACTTTCACTTTCTCCTCTCATTTTTTCAATCGGATTTTGAGTTGTAAGTCTTTTGATCCTAGTACCATAGTCCAGGGTAGTGAAGTACCGTTTATCAACCCTTTCTCATCTTTGTTACTCTGTGGAATAAAACCCCCGGAGGTTTTAGTGAGATCTACCACTGATGTTCGTACTTTAATTTTCTACGAACGAGGAACCTTCTTTTTGATACTGGTTGGACGACGACGATGATTCAGCGAAGTCAGCACAGGTTGAGACACACTGGGGTATCTACCGTCGGATGGTCCGAGGGGGTAGGGACTCTAAGAGGTCCGTTCTTGTGACCTCACCCAACGGTAAAGGAAGAGGTTACGTACTTTCACTTTTCACCTTCACTTCAACGAGTCAGCACAGGCTGAGGGTCGCTGGGGTACCTGTCTTCGGGTGGTCCGAGGAGGTGGGTACCCTAAACGGTCCGATCTGTCGTATAGGTTTTCGTGTCTGTAATGAAATTCCAGACAAATCAGTTTCGATACCAAAAAGGTCATCAGTACATACCTACACTTTCAACCTGAGATTTCTTTCGACTCGCGGCTTCTTGACTACGAAAACATGACACCACAACTTCTTCTGAGAACTCTCAGGGAAACTGACGTTCCTCTAGGTTGGTCAGGTAGGATTTCCTCTAGTCAGAACTTATATGTAACCTTCCTGACTACGGGGACTACTCTTGACTGAATAAACTTTTCTGGGACTACGACCCTTTCTAATTTCCGTCCTCCTCTTCCCCTGTTGTCTCCAACCCTACCAACCTACCGTAGTGGTTGAATTTCAAACCCAAACTCATTCGAGGTCCTCAACCTCTACTGTCCCCTCGGACCTCACAACATCAGGTACCCTAGTGTTTCTCAGTCTGTGTTCACTAGCTGATTTGACTTGACTTAGGTACTATCAGAGAAGAGTTTCAAAAACTGAATTGATTAGACGTTGTTAGAAAAAAGGTTTTACCGAACGTAAACGTCCAAGACCCTCTATATAGAAACCACCCCGGTAGTAAGTTGGGTAACATTGAAATCTAGGTCGGGGCCCCACTATGTTGACAGGAGAAAAGACACCTTGGTCCTCTCTCTAAACGTTTTCAGGGGGATCACGACGTTTGTCCGTGTCGGTTGTCCCGTCTCAAGTAAGTCCCTACTTCCCACTAACGACAGGGTCGTCCCTCAGAATTGTAAGGGTCGAAGTAGACGTTTAGAGTAGAGACCCACTCATTTCTTGGACTCTTTCCCCACATCTGTCATCTCTCTCCACAGTTCAGAAGATAAAACCGGACTCAATCTGGGACTGAAGTTTGTGGAATTTAAGTTTGGATCGACGACACACAGTGGAGGTCTCAGTGTCCTCCGACGACGGGCGGTTCGGACGGGTGTGTCCCCCAGTCCTCGGATGTAGACGAAGAGAAGGAGGAGTCGATACTGGTCAAAAGAGAAGGAAAGGTTTATTTTCTAGTCTGAAGAAATAGGAAAATAATAAGATTAAACTTATTACAAAAAGACAAAAGGAATTAAAAAAAGGTTCAGTTTTTAGGTAAAGAACGAGACTGAAGTCAGACTAAAAAGTTCGGAAACGTCACAAAATCTTGAAGAATGACTAGACCAGTCCGACGGAGAGAACCGCCGTAAAAGGGGAAGTGAAAGTCGTTTCTAGGTCTCGACACGAAACGAACGGAGAGAATGGAACTCCAGACGTACGGACCCCCACCCCCACCCCGTTCTCTGGCCCCCGTACCGTACAGTCTAGACACACAGGAGTAGTACGCAGGAACCCTTTACCGAGGAGGGTATGTGGGAACGGCCTCTTTCGTTACCGTGGGGTGAGGTCATGAGAACGGACCTTTTAGGGTACCTGCCGCCTCGGACCATCCGACGTCAGGTACCCCAGTGATTCTCAGCCTGTGCTGACTCGCTGAAGGGAAAGTGAAAAGTGAAAGTACGTAACCTCTTCCTTTACCGTTGGGTGAGGTCACAAGAACGGACTTCTTAGGGTCCCTACCCCCTCGGACCACCCGAAGACAGATACCCCAGCGTGTCTCAACCTGTGCTGACTTCGCTGAATCGTATGTGGGAACGAGAAAATATATAGAAAAGGGTACTTTAAAAAAGACGGTACGGAGAAAGTGTTTCGAACGATCTTCGTCGAACGATTTTTATCCAAACGAAATCGCTAAAGAGAAGAAGGAACCTCGGACTTGAAACGGACATACCGGTGAAAGTGACTTCGAGTCTTTAGACAAGGAAAAAACGTTTTCGGTTTAGTTCCTTCTGTGGGGGAGGACCCAGAGACGGAGGTAAAGTAAAGGTTCCCTGAGTGACTTTCCTTCATTGGTCGACAGTCCCCCAGACCCAACTTCCTAGGGTTAAGGTGAGGTAAAACCCAGAACTGTTGGACCGTTGACTAAATTTCTTGACCGAATGTTTGAAACGGTTGACATTAGATGTCACCCTGTATGGTAAATGACTGTCGTATACGTATATCCAAACACATTTAAAATTTTACAAAAGTTTTTAACATAAATAGTAATTTTACCTACCATGGTAAGAGGTAAGACAAAAAAAAGAAAAGAAAAGGTCCGCGATCCACGCTGGGTAACTAAAATACTATGTGATTATCCAGTGTCAGACGTTAAAACTTTTTGTCTAAATTTCTTTCGACGGGGGTGGAGACGAGAACCAATCCTTCAGGTAGTTTGAGACGAAATAATAAATAGAAGTCAAGTGGAAGTTCCGAAAAATCGACGACAAAGGACTAGGATACTACTCCACATATAACTAGGATCTCGGAGACGAAGGGACGGTCGGAGAAACTTGTCGGTCGGGAACGACGAAAGGTTAGTGTCACACAGTAGTGTGAGGTAGAGTCCGTACGCCCACCTCCATGTCTGTGCCAGTATTTAGTTTTGGAGATCTCGGCGACAGAGTGACTGGAACGTTTATATTTGTCCCGGTGAACAGGTCTAGAGTCGGAGGAAGGAGGAAATAAAGAGGCGTCAGGACGAAGAGTCATCTTTTATTCTCGTCGAAGTGTTACGGCGACCCTACGAACAAGAGGTAAGTCCAGTAAAGTTCAGGATGGGGGTTTGGAAGAAATAATCTGAGTTATTTGACACAGAGGTGGTTTATCAGAATCCTGATAATCCAAATGTAGAGGAGGAGAGTATTGTCCAATCGAGTATTTTCGTGAACCTTAACGTAGGAAGGAATTGTGACCTCCTACGACTCGACTCAAATGACGTCGAACTTAAAAACGTAGTCGTCAGTTTTGTCTACGTAACACCCCAACCCCTCCCCGTAGACTCGTATTGAAGGGAGAAAAGAGTTAGTATTTTGGAGGTCGAAGAGTTTTCACATGACCCAGCAGAAGTTTACACTAGAGAGTCTAAGTGACTGAGTACTCGACCTCAAGTCAGAAATGGTGGTTGTTCTTGCTTCTTGGTAAAGATAAAAGTCTAAAATTAAAGTTTATAAGGGGATAGTTTACATGTCGGAGTCTCAAATTCATATAAATCCCAAAGACCATAAACAGTACACTTTAGTTTAGGTGCGTGAGACTTCAGTTGTAATAAATCCCTTTTACGGTCCTAGTTTCCGAGCGTCTTTCTCATGGGACGCCCCTAGGGCCCCCTGTGGTGGACGACTCGAGGACTGAGCCCAGAAAGACGTGTGGACTGTGCACTCCCGAAGAGGACATAAAGAAAAGTCACACACGGACAGTGGAGGGACTTACGTCTCGGGACCTCTGGACGTCTCCTTGTTTCTTTTGCCTAGAGAACCTCTTACTCCCCGGTACGATCCTCCTTCAGGAATAGTAGGGGTGTCATTGTGCTCTTAAGAACCGATTAATGGGAAAGTTCCAAAACTAAACTAGGGGGAGTAGTTGAGTTTAGAGTAAAATTTTAGTATGACTGGGAATCTCGTCCAATGTTGTTATTATTTTCTGGATATTGTAAGTTCAGATTTTTTAATTATTATTTTATTATGACTGGAAATTCTTTGTTCTATTAATAAAATAATTGTTAATTATTTATTCCCGAAAGACTATCGAGTCACCATTTCTTAGGCGGACGTCACGTCCTCTGTGCCCAAGTCAGGGACCCAGCTCTTCTCGGGGATCTTTTCCTTTGCCGTTGGGTGAGGTCATAAGAACGAACCCTTCAGAGTACCTGTCTCCTCAGACTACTTTATATCAGACACCCCAGCGTTTCTCAGTTGTGTCGACTCAGACGTACGTGAAATACGTAATTATTTATTTTTTCATTTTGAGGGGATTATTTATAGTAACTTTACCTTTACACTGAGTTTAAATATATTTTAAATTCTGAGACTTAGATCAAAATACTTTACAACTATACAATTTTGACTCTGACGAATATATAAAACCTCTAATTAGGAAACAACGAAGTAAACGTTTATAAAAGAGGGTGGGACTCCCAATAAAAAATTGGAACGAATACCAAAGGAAACGACACGTTTTCGAAAATTCAAAGAAATCCAGGGTAAACAAATAAAGACAAAAATAAAAATAATGAGATCCTCCACCCAGTTTTTCCTAGAACGACACTAAATACAGTATATCACAAGACGGGTACAAAAGGAAATTCTCAAAATATCAAAGACCAGATTTTACATCCAGAAATTAGGTAAAACTCAAATAAAAATACATACCACAATTCTTCACAAGATTAAAGTAAGGAAATGGACATCGACAGGTCAAAAGGGTCGTACTAAATAACTTCTCCGACAGAAAAGGGGTAACATATAAGAACGGAGGAAACAGTTTCTATTCTACCGGTACCCATGTACCCAAATAGAGACCTGATAGACAGGACAAGGTAACCAGACGTAAAGACAAAACCACGGTCCCGGTATGACAGAACTACTGACATCGAAATACAATATCAAACTTCAGTTCCTCGGACTAAGGAGGTCGAGGTCTACTTGGGTAAACGCCCCGTCCTTAAATCTACGTCTACACCTCTTGTCTGCACCTGTATACGTCCCTTCCCTCGGACCCTGTTCTACGTGTGTTCGTTAATACACATTCTGTCTATCGACCACCCTTCGACGCCACATCGTGTCCTTCGAGCCGAGACACTACTGGGTCTCCCGTCCTACCCCCACCCCACCCTCCCCCGACTCCTTCCTTCCCTATGTACATGTACATATATCGGTTGAGTATATGTATATCGATTAAGTGAAACAACATCGTCTTTGTTTGTAACATTTCGTTAATATAAGGTTAAAAAAAAAATTTGACTCTGACGGGACTTAGGACCCGGGTTTTATAGTGGTCCCAGACCTTGTCACAATCCTGAATGAAAGTATAACCACAGTAAAATAACAACGGAGGGTTGACGTTGTTTAACTCCAGTCGGTGACTATAAATGATCGAAGACATAATGATAGTCCCTCTTCTTACGGAACCGTGAACGAGTTTTAAGTGATGAATGAATCAGGAACTTTACCACAACAACGACAGTAGAGGACGTCGGGGTGTCTAACGGGGTTTTACAATACTGAATTCTGTTATTAAAAAAAAAGAAACAGAAGAAAGACACCCATCCCTAAACCTGTCCTACCCCGTTGAAGAGACACAAAGTACCACAGTCGACCTCGCCGGGTTCTCCGCTTCCCACAAGGAGATTTTCCGAGTGGGTGTACCGACTTACAACCGATCCTCGAACCGTCTCTCACAACCAGTTATCGAGAAGGTCGAACCACCGAAACCCCACCAACTCCAGTAGACTGAAGATTATGCCT
The DNA here is from genome assembly GCA_006410555.1 of Capra ibex. Taxonomy (NCBI): domain Eukaryota; kingdom Metazoa; phylum Chordata; class Mammalia; order Artiodactyla; family Bovidae; genus Capra; species Capra ibex. The sequence continues at coordinate 2,119,991 of SJYO01006649.1, forward strand.
TCGAGTCCTGTGTTTTCGAGTCCTTCGAGTGTCTTTGGTGGTTCTGAGTTCCCTCCCCCTGTTTCTGATGGAGACACACTCCCCACAGTGTCTAGACTCCGGTGGTATTCTTTTATTAAAGATTGACGGTCATATCCGGAGGTTCTACTTGTGTAGAACTGGAGTCTTCTCGACTCTTACTCGTACCTGTGATCTATCGGTCGTGAGACCTAAAAGAGGACCCAAACTATGACCCAAACGTAGGGTCATTTTACTACTCGGTCATCGGTTATGAACTATTTATGGTAACACAGGATTGATAAAATGGACGGTGTAAGGGAATTTATACCATGAAGGGACTCCTGTTTAAGTCAGTCAGTCGCTTAGTCTTTTATAGACAATTCGTCTGTAATTTGATCTAAGACCCTTGGATTGGCAAGTGTTTTATAAGATTGTCGTGATTCTGATAAAACGGTCTCTACACCAAATTACTCAGATTATTTCTTCCCACCAGAGACGGAGTGTCTCCCATACCAAAAATATCCTTTGTCTTAAATAGTTTAATAAAACATTTATTTACATTTCAATGTAATTATCTTCACGGTGTTTCTTTTCCACATACCACGTTACTCTCCACCTTTTGTCCCTTTTGCAGGGATTACTTTACTACTAATTTGATTCTAGACTTTCTAGTCACTCCTCCCCCTCCTGACTAATAGGTCCGTCACCTTTAACCGAAACCGTTTTACGGACCCGTTTTCCTTTTAACCACTCCTACCTTTCGGATCTTTTAGTCACATGACTTTTCTTCGCTCGGGTTCCCTTCGGTCGTGTTCGACTCCGACCTCTCATCTTTCTCTGGTCTCTGACGTCCGGAAACCTCCGATAGTTCAAACTAGCGGTTCCACCATACACCTGTGGGACGGACCACGGATCTTAAGATAGATAAGTAGGTCAGTGGGGAGACAAGTAGGTAGATGGGTAGACAGGTGAGTGGTAGGTACGTCAGTAGTTTTGGACGGACCAGTGTGTGGAAGGTACAAACAAACTCCATGGTCCAATTTATACTGACGAATTAGACATACTGTTGCCAGGTATATCAGTTTCGATACCAAAAAGGTCATCAGTACATACCTACACTCTCGACCTGGTATTCCTTCCGTCTCACGGTTTCTTAACTACGAAAACTTGACACCACGACCTCTTGAGGACTCTTAGGGAACTTGTCGTTCCTCTAGTTTGGTCAGTTAACATTTGCTTTAGTCGGGACTCATAAGTAACCTTCCTGACTACGACTTCGAGGTTATGAAACCGGTGGACTACGCTTCTTGACTGAGTAACCTTTTCTACGACCCTTCCTAACTTCCGCCCTCCTCTTCCCCCACTGTCTTTTACTCTCCCCACCTACCGTAGTAACTGAGTTACCTGTACTCAGACTCGGTTGAGACCCTCTATCTCTTGTCCCTCCGGACACACGATGTCAAGTACCCCAGCATTTCTCAGTCTGTACTGAGTCGGTGACTCATTGTCGTGCGGACATGTAAATGCCGACCACACGTGGTGGCGGCCCACAGGATGACAAATAATAGAAATGTTTCGTTACTCAAGAGTTTTTCGGAGAGATCAAGACCGTAGGTCCTATTATAGTCATAGAGTGTTTAGAGTGAGAATTATAAGTGTGAGTGAGGGGTCAATACGAATAAACTTTCCATAGAAGACCAGTGTTGAATATGAAACCTTATTAGATAGTGTCAACGAGAACCTTTAGGGAGTCCTTGATGGTCACTACTACGGTGTAACACGACTGGACGTACCTGTCTAAATCGGTGTAGGACCCATCTCTGTAATCGATGAGGAAAGAAGACAGCTTCTGTAAAGAAAGAAACATAGAAACGACCAAGACTGGTGTAGTAAGAGGGTTCACCCTTTAGGTTACACCCACAGATGATGTTCCCTTAACAAGATGATTAGTTAAGTCGATTTAAATCGTGTTGAATCGGGGCAAGTCAAGTCGACCTGAGTCGAGTTGAGTTGGTTTAGGCACGTTGATAGGTAGGTACAAAAGTTATTCATAAGAAGTTCATAAAAGAGACAGTTTCAGATACAACCCGGACCCCTAGGTCGACCCCAAAGAGGTGGTCGGTTAAGTGGAGGGGAAAGGTTAGTTTTATCATAGGTACGTAACGTTACCTATCTTCTGATCTGAGTCTCGTCCTGACAAGTTACAAACTTTGAATTGATAAAGTGAGTAAATGACAAGTCCCGTTAAAAAAATTGGAGAGATACGGTGTTAAAGGAGTGGAATTTCGTACTTTTTATTTTGGATAAAACAGTCCTAATAATGTTTAAGCATTTTCCGTGAGTTTTACCATGGTTCTATTGGTTATGTAACCTAATTGTAACTGGTTCCTTATATTAAAACAACAACAAGTGAGTCAGTACAGACTGAGAAGTACTGGAGTACCTGACGTCGTGCGGTCCGAAGGGACAGTAGTGGTTGAGGGGTTCGAACGAGTTTGAGTACAGGTAACTCAACCACTATGGTAGGTTGGTAGGGTAGGAGACAACCGAGGAAAAGGAGAACGGGAGTTAGAAAGGGTCGTAGTCCCAGAAAAGGTCACTTAGTCGAGAAGTGTAGTTCACCAGTTTCACAACCTCGAAGTCGAAGTCGTAGTTAGGAAGGTTACTTATAAATCCTGACTAAAGGAAATCCTAACTGACCAACTAGAGGAACGTCAGGTTCCCCGAGATTTCTCAGAAGAGGTTGTGGTGTCAAGTTTTCGTAGTTAAGAAACCATGAGTTGGTAGAAATATCAGGTTGAGAGTGTAGGTATGTACTGATGATCTTTTTGGTATCGAAACTGATGTACCTGGAAATAACGTTTCATTATAGAGACGAAAACTTATACGACAGATCCAAACAGTGTTCAGAAGAAGGTTCCTCGTTCGTAGAAAATTAAAGTACCGACTCTAGAGGTCGACTTCACTAGAACCTCGGGTTCTTTTATTTTAGACCGTGACAAAAGTAACAAAGAGGTAGATAAACGGTACTTCACTACCCTGATCTACGGTACTAGAATTAAAAAACTTACAACTGAAAATTCGGTTGAAAAACTGAGAGGAGAAAGCGAAAGTAGTTCTCCGAGAAATCAATAAGAAGTGAAAGACGGTATTCCCACCACAGTAGACGTATAGACTCCAATAACTATAAAGAGGGACGTTAGAACTAAGGTCGAACACGAAGTAGATCGGGTCGTAAAACGTACTACATGAGACATATATTCAATTTTTCTACTCACTGTTATATGTCGAAACTGTAGGAGGAAAGGGTTAATACTTAGAAAACAAGGTCCAGACCAAGATTGATAACCGAGGACTGGTCCTGTGTCCAAAGAGTCTTCCGGTCATTCCACCAGACCATAAGGATAGAGAACTTTTTAAAAGGCGTCAAACAACACTAAGTGTGTCAGTTTCCGAAATCACATCAGTTACATCGTCTTCATCTACAAAAAGACCTTGAGAGAACGAAAAAGATAGTAGGTTGTCAATAACCGTTAAACTAGAGACCATGAAGACGGAAAAGATTGAGGTCGAACTTCAAGAGTCAAGTACATGATAACTTCGGATCGAACCTCTTAAAACTCGTAATGAAACGATCACACACTCTACACACGGTAACACGTCGTCAAATTTGTAAGAAACCGCAACGGAAAGAAACCCTAACCTTACTTTTGCCTGGAAAAGGTCAGGACACCGGTGACGTCTCAAAAGGTTTAAACGACAGTATAACTCATGTCGTAAAATTGTCGTAGTAGAAAATCCTAAACTTTATCCTGTCGACCTTAAGGTAGTGGAGACGATCGAAACAAGAGTCACTACGACGGTTTCCAGGTCAACTGAAATGAGAGGTCCTATAAACCGAGATCCACTCACTAGTGTGGTAGTACCAATAGACCCAGTACTTTCAGAAAAAACATGTCAAGAAGACACATAAGAAGGGTGGAGAAGAATTATAGAAGGTGAAGACAATCCTGGTATAGTAAAGAGAGGAAATAACACGGGTAGAAACATACTGTACAAGGGAACCATAGAAATTAAAAGAACTTCTCTAGAGATCCAAAAGGGTGAGACAACAAAAGGGGATACAGAAACGTACCTAGTGAATCCTTCCCCGAAAGGACCATCGAGTCTACCATTTTTTTTAGTAGGACGTTACGTCCTCTAGACCCAAACTAGGGATCCAACCCTTCTAGGGGACTTCTTCGTTTGCCGATGAGTGAGGTCATAAGACCGGACCTTTTAGGGTACCCCAGTGTTTCTCAGTCTGTGTTGACTCGTTTCAAGTTAAAGTAAAAAGTGATTCCTTCCGAAAGAATAGAGGAACGATAAGAAACTTTGACGTAAGTCTACCCAAATAGAAATGAAAAGGAAAGTGAAGAGAAGAAAAGAGTCGATGAACATTACTGAGGAATTTGGCGTAAAACGAAAAACGTAAACAAAAAGAACCCCTACTAAAACTAGTGACGGAGGAATGTTACAATATTTGGAGGTAGGTATCAAGAAGTCTTTGAGATAGTCTAGATTAGGGAACTCAGATAAACAGTGAAGGTGACGTTTTAACATTCCCTAAACTAAATTCACTATGGACTTACCCGAACACTAAAAGGGATGAAAGAAGTTAAATTCAAACGTAAACCGTTATTCATCAAGTACTAGACTCGGTGTCAGTCGAGGACCGGAACAAAAACGACTAACATATCTCGAAAAGGTAGAAACCGACGTTTCTTGTTTTAGTTAGACTAAAACTATAACTGGTAGACTATTATAGGTACACATCTCAGAAGAGAAGACAACAACCTTCTCCCACAAACGATACTGGTCACACAAGAGAACCGTTTTGAGACAATCGGATACGGGACGAAGTAAAACATGAGGTTCCATTTTAAATAGACAATGAGGTCCATAGAGAACTGAAGGATGAAAACGTAAAGTCAGGGGATACTACTTTTCCTATAGTGGATGTTCTGGAAGATCTTGATTATGGTTTTTTCCTTGTAGTAGTCCTTTAAAGATTTGTAACGTTTCATTTTTTCTGGGATAACCAAAGGTGTCTCTCTTTAATCCAATTTGATACGGTTTTGGAAACTGACACACCTAGTGTTCTTTGACACCCTTTAAGAGTTACTCTACCCTTATGGTCTGGTGGACTGGACGGAGAACTCTTTAAACATACGTCCAGTCCTTCGTTGTCAATCTTGACCTGTACCTTGTTGTCTGTCCGAGGTTTATCCTTTTCCTCATGCAGTTCCGACATATAACAGTGGGACGAATAAATTGAATATACGTCTCATGTAGTACTCTTTGAGACCCGACCTTCTTCGTGTTCGACCTTAGTTCTAACGGCCCTTTTTATAGTTATTGGAGTCTATACGTCTACTGTGGTGGGAATACCGTCTTTCACTTCTCCTTGGTTTTTCGGAGAACTTCTTTCACTTTCACCTCTCACTTTTTCAACCGAATTTCGAGTTTTACCGTAGACCAGGGTAGTGAAGTACCCTTTATCTACCCCTTTGTCACCTTTCTCACAGTCTGAAATAAAAAATCCGAGATTTTAGTAACGTCTACCACTGACGTCGGTACTTTAATTTTCTGCGAATGACGAACCTTCTTTTCAATACTGGTTGGATCTATCGTATAACTTATCGTCTCTATAATGAAACGGTTTACAGGCAGATCAGTTCCGATACCAAAAGGGTCACCAGTACATACCTACACTCTCAACCTGACACTTCTTCCGACTTGTGGCTTCTTAACTACGTAAACTTGACACCACAACCTCTTCTGAGAACTCTCAGGGAACCTGACGTTCCTCTAGGTTGGTCAGGTAAGACTTCTAGTCGGGACCCTAAAGAAACCTCCCTTACTACGATTTCGACTTTGAAGTCATGAAACCGGTGGAGTACACTTCTCAACTGAGTAACCTTTTCTGAGACTACGACCCTCCCTAACCCCCGTCCTCCTCTTCCCAAGCTGTCTCCTACTCTACCGACCTACCGTAGTGACTGAGCTATCTGTACTCAGACTCACTTGAGGCCCTCAACCACTACCTGTCCCTCCGGACCGCACGACGCTAGGTACCCCAGCGTTTCTCAACCTGTACGGACTCGTTGACTTGACTTGACTTGACTATTCCCAGTCCTTTGTATAACTGAACTCTGAAAATTTTAGTTTTTCTATTTCATGTTCAAAGGTCAAGACCTTTTCTACCGTTTGTGTAGGAGGTGGGTCTGAGAGGGTACCTAACGGGAATATTTTGGACCTGTCTTCCTATGTCGTTGACAAACTCCTAAGACTTTTCATTTATCATCGTCCGTCTAACTCCATCTTTTGGTCTTAGGTTTCATAGTGGTGTAGTCGTCATTCACATAGCATGAAAGGTTACCTTATGTGTCAGAAGTGAGTCCGGACACTGTCACTACCGACGTTATCGGACGTCACGGATTCTTTCCTTTATAATAAGTAGTTATTCTTCCTTGTTTAATAACTGAGATAATAATAATAATAAGATAATAACGTTATCTAATCTACTGAGTCTAAGTAAAACGATTCACTTTATTTGGCATAGTTTTTCTGATGAAATGGAAGACTTTTTCCGGTGTCAATCCCTGTCTTTTGTCTAACCTTAACGATCCCCCACTCCATATCCCTCCCAAACTGATATTTTGTTTACTCCGTACTACCTTAAAAACACCCTTTTACCATAGGTAATTCGGAAGAGAGAAATTTTTTTTAGGAGACATCTATATTTCCTTTCCCTTTTGATTCACTTTTTCAGGGTTTCGAGTGGTACTGTGGACCTTTCTCTTCTTGGGTAGTCCCTCCTCCCTTGGGTGGTGATACGTACATACACACTGGGGTACCTGACAACGGGTGGTCCGAGGAGACAGGTACCCTAAAAGACCGGTTCTTATGACCTCACCCAACGGTAGAAGAGGTCCCTGGGTGATGATATGCCAGGATTCGGAACAAAGAAGGGAACTAAGTGGTATAAGGAGTTTCTAGGGAAACCTGTGCAGACGATTTAAGAAAGGTCTCTTGATTGTAAGTGGATTCACTGAGATAACGAAGGGACCTGAATCCTACTAGGACCTAAAGAACATAAGTCTTAGTCCTGACACGTCAAATAGCGCGGAAGTGTGAAGGGAACCACGACACGGTCGGGAAGAAGTAGTCGGGTACGGGAAATTCGTCCGTTTTCTATGCCACGTACCTCCCTCACGACCGTCGGATGGGTCGGGTTGTTAGATCGTCTTGGGACCACCTTCGCGTCCATCCCTGTAGGCTATCATTACCGTTGTCTCTTCGTCCCTGTCCTCTTCTTCTTTCCTCGTCGTCATGCAGGCTCCCATCCTTGTGTGTCTCTTTCGTGTGCAATCTCAGCCAAGAGGGGTCAGAGAAGGGAGGTGTTGGGTCCGATGGTGCCGTAGTTTATAGTTCCGTAGTTAAGGCCAGACTTTTATTCATCCACCGGGTCGGCATCGTAGGGGTCACGAGACGTAAGAATTAGGGAAATGGCGAGTAACAGGCGGTGAGTACCGATATTGACCTAGATCCAAAGAACAGATTTTTCTACCGGAAGGTAAGTCTATGAGAGGATTCAGTAGAGTGTACTATAGGAGAAGAAAGTCCATGAGTCACCAGAGTCTACGTCTCTGTCTTTCGTAAAAGTACCTGGGGTAAGTGGAGAGGAGCCGACAACGTCGATTTGTCTAGTAGTTACTTCCACTACGGTAGTCTGCGGCCCACCCTCCCAGGTGCCCAGTAGACCTCTGGGAGTCTTCCCCGAGTAACCTTCCACGGTACATAAAGAGTGCACTAAGGGTAGGGTAATTCTCCTTGTCCAGGTTTCTTCCGTCAAGGAGGTTGGGGAGGAGTAGTTGGAAGTGTCTTGTCTCACCTTTAATAACAGAGTCCCACTTGTCAAGAGATCAGTTGTCGGCCCCTCCATTGAGGTCGACGGTGATCCCGGAGATTAGGTCAAAAAGTCAATTTGAGCCCCCAGGACCAATACGATATCTACGTTTGGACTCTCGGGGGGTTTTACCGACCCTCGTAGGTGTCTCAAGACAAGTTCCCGTGCAGATATAAATTTGGACGTAAAGGTGGTCTCTAATTTCTGTCAAAAGTGTGACTTCATACTTACCCCTCCTCCAAATTTTTTTTCTACCTTACCTTTCTCTACAATTATAAATATGTCCTTTAAAATCTCGTCTTAGGTATGTTATAAAGTAAGTTCCTATGAGTAGGTCTAACCTACCTTTAAACCCGTTATTAGAAAGTGTCAAAGTAGGGAGAGGGAAGAGTACGGAAACGGAAACCACACAGAGAGTGAAGACTACCCCCATCACTCCATTCCGTTACGATGATTACTGTGTCGTGGGTGGACCGGAACTCGGATTAGACCGTAGGTGTCGACCACCGGTCCTAGTGAAGGGATCACTACTCTTGGTTTGTATGATGAGGAAAAGGTACATTGGGGTCCAGAAGGAATCCGGGATCTGGGAAACCCAGAGACTCTTGGAGACCTAGAGGACATGTGAACCACTCCTTACTCTATGAAATGGACTACAACGAACAACCAGACCCTTAGAGTCCCCCAAGGTAGAAGAGTTTATTGATGAAAAAAAGACAAAAGAAATAACGGGAAGGATCCCAACGATAAACCTCTTCCGTTACCGTTGGGTGAGGTCATGAGAACGGACCTTTTAGGGTACCTGCCTCCTCGGACCACCCGACGTCAGATACCCCAGCGATTCCCAGTCTGTGCTGACTCGCTGAAGTGAAAGTGAAAAGTGAAAGTACGTAACCTCTTCTTTTACCGTTGGGTGAGGTCACAAGAACGGACCTCTTAGGGTCCCTGCCCGCTCGGACCATCCGACGGCAGATACCCCAACGTGTCTCAGCCTGTGCTGACTTCACTGAATCGTCGTCGTCCCAACGATAATGGAGTGAGGGTCAGTCCGGTTCCACGTAAAGTTAAAAAATAAATAAGTAGAAACCGACACGATCCAGAAACGACGACGGGGCCGAAAAGAGAGCAACACCGCTCGCCACCCCTGGGAAGCGACGTCACACTCCCGAAGAGTGACGTCACCAAAGAGAACACCGTCTCGTGTCCGAGATCCCACGAGTCCGAAGTCTTCGACGTCAAGGGACCACGTGTCCGAAGTATCGACATCGCGTACTCGAATCAATGAGGAGTCGCATACCCTAGAAGGGTCTGGTCCCCAGCTTGGGTACAGAGGACGTGACCGTCCTCCTAACACATGGTGACTCGGAGGTCTCTTCGGGACCGGTTCCACAGAACTGGGGTCGGATCAAGAAAGATTTGACGAGCGTCGTGGTGAGATTGAGACCTTCAGGAAACAGGGAGGACTCACCAATCCTTATAGGGATCGTCGGGGAGGACGTAGTAGACACGAGACGCGAAGGGAAAGACGAGGTCAGAGGTCCGAAGTACACACTCATTCTCAGGTGAAAATCCCCATCACTCTTTTGGTACACGAGAGAAACTTTCGAAGTGACAGTCCAGATACCCCAAGATCCCTGTAAGTTGCAAATATGACTCTGGACTTTTACTCGTCACGTAAAAAAAAGTTAGGACCTAGTTTAGATCCGTAATTCAGATTCGAAGTCATCAGAGTCACCGACTACCGACCACCTTCTTCTTCGTTTCTTATTTAATGTCTTTTTTCCTTTTATATGGTTCACTAGAAAGTTTTGTAACGGGATGAGTCATTACTGATCTCTCCATTTTTACCCACACCTTCTTGGAAGGGTAAAGTCCTTTCAGACGTATACGGTGTGTAGACTCTCTCACGTCTCCTAACAGACCCGAATTGACAGAAGACTTCTGTGGAGGTCCTTATCTTTATTTGTCCTCCTTGACTGCACCGACTCCACACCTGATCTTTGGATCCCTTTCATGGGCCACCCATTCCCTGACCCTGTAAACAAAATTTGTCCTCCCCTTTCTTGAGTTTTGTTATGGGACGATACATTTATCGACTCCCTTCCGGATCGACATACAAAATTACTCCGTTACCCCTCAGAAAAAGAGTCACGTCATTTTTATAGATTCATCTTTAGAATGAAGATGAATCTTCATTCCTTTCTCTCTCCGAAAGTGTAAACGGTAAATTCTGGGGTCCTCTCGGGTTCACCACCTCTTTTATCCTTGTGAAGTAGATAAAAATTTGTTTTATCTCGTGATCCTAACGTCTCCAAAGGAAGAAAGACGAAAACTTTGTCTCTAGTTTCTTGTAAATCTCGACTCTGGACACTTACCTACACCCCGGGTAGTCCACCACGTCTTTACTCCCTCCTCTCCTTTCCCTTCGAAATCCCTTTACTTCGTGAGTCGGGAGTCGTCTTGAGTCTAGAGGACCTAGTTGTCTTGAACTCGTCGTTCGGGTCAAATGTGTAAGGTACTTCTCGTTCCGGTGTAGATAAACGGTTTACCCCGACGTGAGAAGTGGGTGTAAAGTGGGTACCTCTTCTCCACCACGACCGTTCTCCAATACTGGTTGTACCTCCTGTGGGCTAAGGATGAATGGAAGAAAAAGGAAGAGGAACCATTGATCTGGTAAGTCCATACTGGATTTAGTTTAGGGAATGCTAATATGTCACCTTCACTCTTTGTCTAAATTCCCGGATCTAGACTATCTGTCTCGAGGACTATTTGATGCCTGTCTCCAAGCACTGTAACATGTCCTCTGTCCCTAGTTCTGGTGGAGGTTCTTTTTCTTTACGTTTTTTTCCGTTTTACCGACAGAGTCCTCCGGAATGTTTATCGACACCTTTCTTCCCTTTCGTTTCCTCTTTTCCTTTCTATATGGGTAGATTTACGTCTCAAGGTTTCTTATCGTTCCTCCGTATTCTTTCGGAAGGGGTCACTAGTTACGTTTCTTTATCTCCTTTTGTTATCTTACCCTTTCTGATCTCTCGAGAAGTTCTCTTAATCTCTGTGGTTCCCTTGTAAAGTACGTTTCTGCCCGAGCTATTTCCTGTCTTACCATACCTGGATTGTCTTCGTCTTCTATAATTCTTCTCCACCGTTCTTATGTGTCTTCTTGACATGTTTTTTCTAGAAGTACTGGGTCTATTAGTGTTACCACACTAGTGAGTGGATCTGAGTCTGTAGGACCTTACACTTCAGTTCACCCGGAATCCTCGTAGTAATGTTTGTTTTGATCACCTCCACTACCTTAAGGTAACTCGATAAAGTTTAGGATTTTCTACTACGACACTCACGATGTGAGTTATACGGTCGTTTAAACCTTTTGAGTCGTCACCGGTGTCCTGACCTTTTCTAGGCAAAAGTAAGGTCAGGGTTTCTTTCCGTTACGATTCCTTACGGGTATGATGGTGTGTTAACGTGAGGAGAGGGTATGATCATTTCATTTCGAGTTTTAAGAGGTTCGGTCCGAAGTTGTTATGCACTTAACAGTTGAAGGTCTACAAGTTCGACCAAAATCTTTTCCGTCTCCTTGGTTTCTAGTTTAACGGTTGTAGGCAACCGAGAAGTTTTTTCGTTCTCTCAAGGTCTTTTTGTTGATGAAGACGAAATAACTGATGTGATTTCGGAAACTGACACACCTAGTGTTGTTTGACGTCTTTTAAGAATTTCTCTACCCTTATGGTCTGGTGGAATGAACCGAGGACTCTTTAGACATACGTCCAGTTTTTTCGTTGTCAATCTTGACCTGTACCTTGTTGTCTGTCCGAGGTTTAGTCTTTTCCTCATATAGTTCCGACATATAACAGTGGGACGAATAAATTGAAGATACGTCTCATGTAGTACTCTTTGTGACCCGACCTTCTTCGTGTTCGACCTTAGTTCTAACGGCCCCTTTTATAGTTATTGGAGATATACGTCTACTGTGGTGGGAATACCGTCTTTCACTTCTTCTTGATTTCTCGGAGAACTACTTTCACTTTCTCCTCTCACTTTTTCAACAGAATTTTGAGTTGTAAGTCTCTTACTTCTAGTACCGTAGACCAGGGTAGTCAAGTGCCGTTTATCTACACCTTTGTCACTGTCTAAAATATAAAAACTCGAGGTTTTAGTGACGTCTACCACTGACGTCGGCACTTTAATTCTGTGAATGAGGAACCCTCTTCAATACTAGTTGGATCTGTCGTATAATTTTTAGTCTCTGTAATGAAACGGTTGTTTCAAGACAGATCAGTTTCGATACTAAAAAGTTATCAGTACATACCTACACTCTCAACCTGATATTTCTTTCGACTCGCGATTTCTTAACTACGAAAACTTGACACCACAACCTCTTCTGAGAGTTCTCAGGAATCCCGACGTTCCTCTAGGTTGGTCAGGTAGGATTTCCTTTAGTCAGGACTTATAAGTAATCTTCCTGACTGCGACTTCGACTTTGCGGTTACGAAACTAGTGGACGACGTTTCTCGACTGAGTAACCTTTTCTGGGACTACGACCCTTTCTAACTTCTGTCCTCTTCCCCGACTGTCTCTTACTCTACTAACCTACCGTAGTGATTGAGTTACCTGTACTCATACTCATTTGAGACCCTTAACCACTACCTGTCCACTACCTGGGGTACCTGACGTCGTGGCTCCTCCGAACCCACGACGTCAGGTACCACAGTGTCTCAGTCTGTACTGACTCACTGACTTGTCTTGACTATGTAAGAATCTCTTTACTTTCTAGAATAAAAGGAGATATAAACTATTAAACCTTCTTTTATGTAACCTTCCTTTTCTATTTCAAAGTGAGTTCTCCCTTAAGTAAACTTTAAACTCGAAAAGACCCGACAACAGTTTTTCTAGGACGTACGATAGAACACTGACCGTAGTTCCGAGTAACGTTTCAAAAGGTTGGACAGCATCTCGACCCTCAAACTCCTAGTGTCCACGGATACGAGATCTCTCCGTCAGTCAAGTCAAGTCAACGAGTCAGTACAGACTGAGACGTTGGGGTACCTGACGTCGTACGGTCCGAAGGGACAGGTAGTATTGTGGATCTCGAACGAGTTTGAGTACAGGTAACTCGACCACTACGGTAGGTTGGTAGAGTAGGAGACAGTCAGGGAAGAGGAGGACAGAAGTTAGAAAGGGTTATAGTCCCAGAAAAGGTTACCCAGTCATGAAACGTAGTCTACCGGTTTCATGACCTCAAAGTCGAAGTCGTAGTCAGGAAGGTTACTTGTGGGTCCTGACCAGAGGAAATCCTACCTGATCAACCTAGAGGAACGTCGGGTTCCCTGAGAGTTTCTCAGAAGAGGTTGTGGTGTCAAGTCTTCGTAACTAAGGAGGTACTAGTCGAAAGAAATATCAGGTTGAGAGTGTAGGTATGCATTGATGACCTTTCTGGTATTGAGACTGATATACGTGAAACACCCGTTTCATTACCGAGACGAAAAATTATACGATAGATCCAACCAGTATCGAAAAGAAGGTTCCTCGTTCGTAGAAAATTAAAGTACCGACGTCTGTGGTAGACGTCACTGAAACATCGGGGTTTTATTTCAGAGAGTACAAAGGTGACAAAGGGGTAGATAAAGGGTACTTCACTACCCTGGTCTACGGTACTAAAATCAAAAGACTTACAACTCAAAATTCGGTTGAACAAGTGAGAGGAGAAAGTGAAAGTAGTTCTCCGAAAAATCAAGGAGAAGTGAAAGACGGAAATCCCACCATAGTACACACATAGACTCTAAAAAATATAAAGAGGGTCGTTACAACTAAGGTTGAACACGAAGTAGGTTAGGTCGTAAAACGTACTACACGAGACGTATATTCAATTTATTCGTCCCACTGTTATATGTCAGAACTACAGGAGGAAAGGGTTAAACCTTGGTCAGACAACAAGGTACAGGTCAAGATTGACAACGAAGAACTGGACGTATGTCTAAAGAGTCCTCAGTCCATTCCACCAGACCATAAGGGTAGAGAAATTCTTAAAAGGCGCCAAACAACACTAGGTGTGTCAGTTTCCGAAATCACATCAGTTATTTCGTCTTCATCAACAAAAAGACCTTGAGAGAACGAAAAAACTACTCGGTTGCCTACAACCGTTAAACTAGAAACCAAGGAGACGGAAAAGATTTTGGTCGAACTTGTAGACCTTTAAGTGTCAAGTACATGACGATCTCGGACCGAACCTCTTAAAACTCGAAATAAAACGATCACAACCTCTACTGACGTTAACACGTCATCAAACTTGTGAGAAACCGTAACGGAAAGAAACCCTGACCTTACTTTTGCCTAGAAAAGATCAGGACACCGGTGACGACTCAAAAGGTATAAACGACTGTATAACTCACGTCGTGAAAGTGTCGTAGTAGAAAATCCTAAACTTTATCGAGATGACCTTCAGGTAGTGGAGGTGATCGAAACAAGCATCACTACGAAAGATTCCGGGTGAACTGAAGTGTAAGGTCCTACAGACCGAGATCCACTCACTAGTGTGGTAGTACCAATAGACCCAGTACTTCTAGAAAAAACATGTTAAGAAGACATATAAGAACGGTGGAGAAGAATTATAGAAGACAAAGACAATCCAGGTATGGTAAAGACAGGAAATAACTCGGGTAGAAACGTGCTTTACAAGGGAACCATCGAGATTAAAAGAACTTCTCTAAAGATCAGAAAGGGTAAGATAACCAAAGGAGATAAAAAAACGTGACTAGTGACTCCTTCCGAAAGAATAGAGAGGAACGATAAGAAACCTTGAGACGTAAGTCTACCCATATAGAAAGGAAAAGAGGAAACGAAAACCGAAGAGAAAAAAAGTGTCGATAAACACTTTTCTTTATCGAGGGATCTGTTCGTAAAACGGAAAAAAACGTAAAGAAAAAGGACCCCTACATGTTACAGTGTTTGGAGGTAGGTATCAAGAAGTCCGTGAGATAGTCCACCTTAGGGAACTCAGATAAACAGTGGAGGTGACATTCCCTAAACTAAATCCAGTATGGACTTACTGGATCGTCAAAAGGGATGAAAGAAGTTAAATTTAGACTTAAACCGTTATTCGTCAAGTACTTAAAGTACTAGACTCGGTGTCAGTCGAGGCAGAAAAAAAAACGACTGACATATCTCGAAAAGGTAGAAACCGACGTTTCTTGTATTAGTTAGACTAAAACCATAACTGGTAGACCATTACAGGTATACATCTTAGAAGAGAACACAACAACCTTCTCTCACAAACGATACTGGTCACATAAGAGAACCGTTTTGAGACAATCGGAATCGGGACGAAGTAAAACATGAGGTTCCACTTTAAACGGACAATGAGGTCCATAGAGAACTGAAGGATGAAAATGTAAAGTCAGGGTATACTACTTTTCCTGTAGTAAAACCCCACAATCAAGATCTTCCAGAACATCGAGAAGTATCTTGGTAAGTTGAAGTCGAAGAAGTCGTAATGACCAACCCCGTATCTGAACCTAATGACACTATAACTTACCAAACGGAACCTTTACTTGTCTCTAGTAAGACAGTAAAAACTCTAACACGGGTTCATTACGTAAGTCTGTTATTTACTTTATTCATTTTATTTCCACATAATCTTGTACTAGATCGTATTCACTGGCAACTTTTAAAATGAAAAGGGTCAATAAACGGGAGACATGTATTACCTCAGTTTGATTACCTTACTTAATACAATGATTTCTTACAGTACATAAGTAGACCATTTACGTAGATTCGTAGATAAAACAAAGTGATACCCAAAATGTTCATATTTAGCCTGTATATGATCGATGAATTCCTGGTACCAAATTCTTTGATAGTCGGTCAAGATATCTTTATACCCTCCTTTACTCCCTTTGACTGTAGGGAAGAGGGTGGGGTCATGTAGATACGATGACAACTAGGAACAATTCAGGAAGGACCGTCTAGTCTAAGTCGGGTATGTGTCTCAGGACCGTCTTTTGTCTGGTTCTCACCTAAAAGGGTTCCTCGTCTCTCCCAGCACCACAAGAAAGAGAAACTACTCTTACGACGAAGAAGGGGATCTTGAGTTCGGCGCACCCCAGTCTCAGCTCCGTCTCACAGGTCCGTACGACCTCAGACGGCTCGTCAACGACCACCTCCTGGACATGTTGGCGCAGTCCCTCTTCTACCTACTGTGGTCGGACATGTTGTGAGGGACGTAGGACCTGGAGGTCGCCCGGAACCAGGTTCTGGCGGTTCTCCGAGGGACCTTACTCCACCTACTCCAGACCGGGTTGCAGAAGTATCGTCTCTTCACTCAGACTACCGACCTACCAGTACTCGGAAACAGGATGCGGAGACCCATCACGGGTTGTCTCTACTTTGAGGGGGTTGAACCTGGTTACCGGGGTTATCGAGGTAGGTCGTTCACCTACGACGGACTCGTAAAAAGGTCGGGGGTGGAATCTCTTTCTGGGTCGGGTGGGTGGACGTGTGTCCCTAAGGGTCCGTTTTTTCGACCATACCAACAAATAGGAGGTTGGAGGACTGTCCCGAGAGTAAGTGTCGGAAGGGGCGACGGGGTCCAGGGGGTAGACCCGGAGGGAAGGACGGGTCTCGGAACGGTTATCGTGTGTGGAGTGATAATGGTAGTAAGGTACTGTAGGCAATGTTGGTATATTACCCCGTGAACCTCGGTGACTGTTATAACTAAAATGCATATAAATGATTGAATACTTTTATAGGTGTTATATAATTCTCCTATCTATCCAATGTTTTGGACATATATGCTATACTATGATTAACTATATCACACACACACACACGTGTACACGAAAACGTATCTGTTGTTTAACCTTTGTTTACACTATTTTTAAAGTGTTATGAAGAACGACCCTCCACTAAAAGTAAAAGAAGAAATCTACAGAAAACTTAACATATCTATAGGATGTCATTTGTAAACAAAAATATTAGTCTTTTGTTTTACAACAAAAAGTTTTCAGATAGTCACCATAGGTCTTGTTTTGGGGTTTGTTGAGTGAGTGTAGAATAAGGAAGTAGTACCAGAACGGTCATGTATTGACCATTGTTTTCCGACTAGACACTTTGGTAAAAACGACTAGATGACCGAAGAATTACTCTAGAAAAGGATTATATTCCCTCCCTTGAACCCCGGGACTTTCGTCCGTTATCCCTTTTATCGAAACCTGTGACCCAGAATAGGAGGTCGTACCATATTATACAACGGGTCTTGGGTTAAGGGTCTCAACCCGTGGTTCAGGGTCCACCAGGGATTAATCAAGGTGTCTGGGTCTTTGTAACTGTGTCACTACCCGTCTCTGAGACCCGTAGAACTCTTTGGGGGGTCGACTCCGGAGACGAAGAAGAGCCCGCTGGGACACACGTCTTCGCGAAGTTTGATTCGAGGCGGATAAGGTGACGTCATTTCTCTTGAGACTTGGTCCCTAGGGTTTGAGCTCAAGAAAACGACAAACAAACAAAGTACACAGTGAGGAAATTACATGTCTGTATTTTTTACTATTTGGTCTTTCGTCAAAATGTAACGTGATCAGATACCCCAGTGCGTCTCAGCCTGTGCTGACTTCGCTGAATCGTCGTCGTCGTCGTCGTCGTCGTCTCCACTGATGTATGTCAAGAAAAACGTTTGGGGTCTGGTCTATAATTCAGTTCTGTCGACGACGTTCTAGGATTGGAAACCCCGACTTGACAGATGGGGTAAGCGTCGTCGAGATCTCGTAGATCATCACGGTCTCGTAGTTCGGTCCGGTCGGAAGAGTCCGGAAGTGCAGATTCAGAAGGATGATCTCGTCTTACCCCTCCTGACACGGTAATGGGTCTTCTATTCCTGTCGTGACCGTTGAGACAGACGAGGAGCCCTGAGGTCCGGGGGTCTCACTAAAATTCTCTAGGGGTACATGTATACTCTAACCCGGGTTCATAACTATAAAGCCAGACTTGACACTCTAAATAGTGTTTACGTCCTACCAGACTTACCAAGGTCCGGTCCCTCGTTCACAGTGTTTACGACGTAGAGGTCACTTTATTCCGTATGTGACGACGGGGATGTGTGGTACTCTGTTCCCCAGATCAGGCCAGATCAGGTAGGTGTACACTCTGAGTTTGTACCCTGAAATGTTTTTGTTTTAGACCTACGATTCCCGGGGGGAAAATTACTTTCGGTTCCGGGATCTTATCTTCCGATCTTTCAGAAATAATAAGTGGGGATTAATTCTACTAGTCCAGTAAAACCTTTCTTCTCTTTATGATTGGTGGGAGGGACGTTCAAAATCATCGGTTCTCCTTGGACCCACGACTTTTCACCGTTTGTGAAGAAAAAACGTTTACTGTTCGTCGACACCGTTGACCGGTTAACGTACTCGTCGTCCCTTCGGTTGTCACTGGGGACACTCACCACGAGTGACACCGTCGAGTACAGGTGCCCGACGTGTGTTGGAGGGGCGACCCTATCTCGCGGGACGAGGTGGTCGACGGGCGTGGGGTTTCCCATCCTCACGACCTTTGTCTACTCAGATACGAGGGGTGTAGTACCATGTCTCACTGTACTTGTCTATGTCAAATTCGTGTCGTAAACCTCTGTTGGGAGGTCAGTAAGACAATAATTGCAGAATTCTCGAATCTCGGACCCTCCTAACTCTTTAAGATTTCTTACTTTGTTTGTTCGTTTTTTTCTCACACCCTCCACGGTTTCTGTGTTCTCGAGGAACATCTACGAGAGACCAAGTGAAACAGGGGTTCAAGTAGAATCTCAAGTTAGCTTAAGTTCTGTGTTCCGTCTCTGTACCCGTTTTTGACGACCATCAGCGAGAACCACTACGGTCAGTAGTCGAGGACCCATGCAAGACCTTCGAGGGGACTCTTCTCAGGACCCGTCGGACTCTTCTGCCACTTACCACCGTGGTGTCAAAGACCCCCATTATGACACAACAGTTCTTAAAAAGTTCTCGGAAAGTTATGTGTGGTCGTGGGTCGGTGTGTTAAGGAGGTTACACTTGTATTCTCGGTTATACTCGACGCGACTGGTGTGTTAGAAGGAGTTATTTCCACACCAGGGGTTATACGTTTCCTTCTTTACGTTGGAAACGACTTAAAGAACTTACCATCGGAATCCTGTGGGGCTGAAAAGTGTGGTGTTACTGCAGGTTGAGAATGTGAACAGTCTGGGGGAGCCTATTATGTCAGTAAGTAGTGTTACCAGAACGGTAACTCTTGTTACAAGACTGACGGTGCGCCATGTCTGACCGCTAATTGAAACAAGAGTCTACGGTAGAGTTGTATGAGTCTGAACATCTCGCCGAGCGGAGTGAGGGACCGGTGGTTGTGGAGTCGTGTCGAGACCGAGGACAGCTTCAGACAGGCGGTCAGAAAGACTAACCTTGAGGCTGTTGAAGACCGACGAGGTGGCGAAGACGAGACCCACCAGTCACCAGGACTGGAGGTCAAGAACAAGTCTCAGAAGAGAATCCTTGTTCAGGATTTTGTGTCAACTAAGTAAAAATGTTAGAAGTCTATCCTTATTCTTATCAATAAGATGAAGACTTCAAATAATAATCCTATTTAATTTTATCACGTATACTTTCGTGAAACTTTTTATATCGTACGGTGTAGTACTTTGTATGAATTAAAATATTAATAAAAACTGACGGTGAAAACACAGAACTATTTACAGGTAGGACTTCAGTACCTTAAAATCGGATCTCGAAAGACCCAGTTAGTCAACAAGGGAACGTGTAGTCGGGACAAAAGGAGAAAGAGGACAGGAGGGGACGGGTCGAGAGGGAGGGAAGAGAGAGAACGATCTCGATCCAGTGACTAGGTAAAAATATTGTTATAAACGTCACTCGGAGTCTGTATGACACCTCGTCTCCTTCACCATAAGTGGGTCGACCCGAGAGGACTGGGACGACTTCGTCCGAGGGTTAGAGTCACCATTCCATGAAAAGATCAAGACTACGACCGTTTTTTTTTTTTTTCAGGGATGAAGAAAGAGAAATCCTCACACCGACACTTGTTCCCCTCCGACTTCTCCGACCCTTAATGAGTGTAGGACTTACGACGAGTACCGTGACCACAGATGTGCCCCGGACTCAAGATGCGGCCGGACCTCTAGGTCATGGACCCACACCTCCACCTGCTGAAAGGACTCCACCTGTAGAGGGTCGTAAAGGCCTTCCGTCGACTCAAGGACCTACTTCGGGACGACTGGATATCTCCACTCCCCCAGACGAGTGAGGTCCGACGACCTCAAGGTGTCGTCCTCCTCGTTGTATCTCTTACAATCCTTTTTGAGGTCCAATAGACGACAGGCCTCTAGTAGATACAATTCTGCCAACAGCAGAGTAAGATCCTCTTCCCCCTTCTTTACCTCGTCATAAGTGGGTTATTCATTAATAACTCCCGGGTTGTGCCCGGTCCACGATAAGATCTGAAACACCACTTTCTATACCTGTTTCGAAGACCGGAAATTATGAATGTAACATCACTTCCGTCTTGTTATATTTTTCTTTTCTTTTTCTTTTGCCATTTTTTTTTTTTTTTTTTCTTTTGCCAGTCTATGGCTAGTCACATTCCGTCTCTACTGTTGACCCTACTACACGACCTCACCGACTGTTCGAGGATGTTCTCACCAACTCTTCCGGAGAGACTCTTCCTTTGTAAATTCGACTCACTGTTCTCCTTGATCGATACCTTTTTCACCTACTTCTTATAAGGACCGTTCCCTTCACAGGTGCGTGTCTGGGTTTCCACCTTATTCGAAATACACAAGTCCTTCGTGTTCCGCTAATCGGACCACCCAATCCAACCGCTCACTCCTACCGTCCCAGGGTAACACGTCCTTCAATTCCTGGTCGCCTTCCGTCGATTTTCTGTGGAACCCTACTGGATGTAATACTGTTTGAGTAAGGAACTCGAAACCTCCGTTCTGACCGACCCCTTTACTCTCACCCTTACTCTCGTCTCGACTACGATAGTGACGACAGGGTCACCCTACTATCCTCTGACAGGTGTCTCAACTACCCGTAACCAGAGCACTCCTAGAGTTGTTCCTCTCTGATCTCAAATACGTCACACCCACTCACCATCGAATCCTAGGCCCCGGGTTTTTAGGTCCGACGTCAGTCATCAACGATACGAGACAAATATGTTCCTTAGTGTCAAAAGAATGGTTATCTTGTTTATCTAGATCACGAGGATTTTAATGACACTCCTAATTTTAACGTTTTTACGTATATTCTCGAGTAAATCGTGTCTTAACCTGGTTATTATTTACAAAATTTTGAATATCGATAATGATATTATTTATAATCATTACTAAGGACCCTCCCTGCAAAGGATAGTGGTTGACCGGTCCTTCCGATTGAAAATTACCTTTACACATATAACGTTTTCTGTGTCCAAACTAGGGACTCAGTCCTTATAGGGGATCTCATCCTTTACCGTTGAACAAGGTCATAAGAACGGAACTTTTAAGGTACCTGTCTCGTCGGACCTCCCGATGTCAGGTACCCCACCGTTTCTCAACCTGCACTGACTCGTGTGTGTATAGGGGTGAAGTACCCAGTGTCAGAACAGTATGACTTCCCCGAACGTATTGAGTTACCTCGGTACGGTACACCCCGGCGGGTTCCGACTACTCAGTGTCACTTCTTAAGACTGTTTTGTACCAGGTGACCTCCTTCCTTAGTGAGGTCATAAGGACGGTGCTCTTGGGATACTTGACATATTTTTCCGTTTTTCCATACTGTGGTCCTATACTCGGGGTATCCAGTCTTCCACAGGTTGTACGATGACCTCTTCTGGTCTCCCGTTAATGATGATCGAGGTCTTTCTGACTTCGTCGACTCAGTTTCACCTTCACTACGAGTCAACACCTACACAGATCACCACTTTCATTTCAGGCTACGACATTTCTTGTTATGACGTGTCCTTGGACCTTACAACCCAGATACTTAGTTCCATTTAACCTACACCAGTTCGTCCTCTCCCGTTCTCACTTGTAGTTATAGAATTCTTAGTCACTTAATTTTAACTACTCTTACCCACTCAAATTAAGTCTACTGGTAATATAGATGATGACACCGTTATTTAGGGAATCTTCTTTACCTCATCGGGAGTATCAGTTGTCTTCTTAGACTTTACGTTATGAACCCACGTTAGAGTCTATAGGTTTTTTACTGTTTTATGCGTTTTTGGAGTCTATACGTTTTTACTGTCTTACTAGAACGAAACAAAGGTTCCATTTGGTAAGTTGTAGTATCATTAGGTTCAGATACGGGGTTGGTGATCACGACTTCTTCAACTTCAACTGATCAAGATAACTTTGGGTGTTCTGGAAGATCTTATGGTTTCGAGGAAAAGTAGTATCCCCTGACCTTACGTTTTCATCCTTCAGTTCTCTATGGACCTTGTTGTCCGTTAACCTTATGTTTAACTTCGTCCCGTTTCCGGTTGTCTCAAAACAATTCGTTTATAGGAAAAAGTTGTTGTGTTCTCTATTGATATGTTCACCTGTAGTGGGATATCGGTTAAGACTTTAGTCTAACTAATACAAGAAAGGTCGGTTTCTACTTCTTTGAGATTGTTGGTCGTTTTTGTTCTGGACCCCGACTGACACCGAGTCTAGCACTCGTGGAATAACGTTTTTAGTTCGAATTCAACTTCTTTCATCCCTTTTAGTAATCCGATAAGTCCATACTGGATTTATTTTAGGGAATACTAATATGTCACCTCCACTACCTATTTGAATTCCTTAACCTAGACCATCTGTCTCATGGACTTCTCCATACGTACTTCCAAACATTGAAACATATCCTCCGTCACTGGTTTTAGTAGCGGTTCTTTTTCTTTACGTTCTTTCGTTTCGTCAAAAGACTCCTCCAAATGTTTATCGACTCCCTTCTTCTCTTCGTTTTTCCGTTCTCCCTTTTTCTTTCTATATGGGTTAATCAGTGTCAAGGTCTCTGGTTGTCGCTCTCGAGTCTTTCGGAAGAGTTACTTGATACGTTTCTTCATTTCCTTTTACTATCTTACCCTTTCCGATCTCTAGAGAAGTTCTTTTCATTTCGGTAGTCCCTTGTAAAGTACGTTCCTACCCGTGTTATTTCCTGTCTTTTTCTCCTGACTTCTATCGTCTCTTGCACCTCATGTAGAGAGAGGTACCATGTGGTCCTTTATGTGGAATCGTATGTCTTTACGTACGTCTTGTGGTCGACTCTCACCCGTCCTCATGGACTGGTCTCCTTTTCTTATATATCTTGGTGTGTTTTGAACCAGCCTACTTCCTTGATTCCCCCTTTTGTCCTCTCAATCGTCTTGACCTGGACGGGAGCCACCCACCCCCTTGACTTCGTCCCCAGGCTAGGGGTGCAGTCCATCAACGGACTCAATCTCCTCTTTGTAAATTCCGACTCTCACTTTGCCGACTAGACGCCGTCGGATTCACCTTACTCTGGTCTGTCAGGAACGACGTCGGTATGTGTGGGACCTGTCCCTACTCCCAGGGGACCTTCCACGTCGCACCGACCCTCGACCTCAGACCCCTCACACCTCACTCGGGTCCCGCTCCCGACGACAACTGACGTCTCTCTGTCTAGCTCCCCTCCGCTCCCTCCCTCCTCTAACACTACTCTTTACGGACACCTCCTTTCGGTCCACCGGTACCTTCGTTCCGCTATGACGACTCAGTGCGTATCCCCTACCTCGGTGGTGGTATCGGAGAGAGGGGTGTACAGTCGTAACCGTCGTCGACTTCTTGTCTCTCCGACCGGGTAGCTTACAGACTGCGTGACTTGATGTTTCATCCCGGAGTGGGTCCGACGAGGAAATTCACTGACTACACGTCTTGTTCTCATCCTACGGGTCGGTCCCCCCAGGGAGACTCACGGACTTACCCGCCTCGATGTCTCTTTCTGACCGGTTTCTCCGGAAGACTAACGGTCGATGTGTCCGAGCTTTTTTCTGAGACTCTCAGTATTGAGGACGCCGTCTCCGTCAGGCACAGGGACGTGTGAAGCGCGGCGGTCCCAGGGGTGTCCGGTTCGTCGACCCGGTGGAAGTGTGAGTTGAGAGTAACCCCGTCTCGACGGTGTCCGTTTTCAGAACGTAGATACGCACGTCCCAGTGAAGTCATCACAGGTCGAGAAACGCTGGGACACTTGACACCAGTGGGTCAGAAACAGTCCCTTCCCCAAGAGGTCCGTTCTTATGACCTCGCATGACCGGTCATGGCCATCGGTACGGGAGGACGATGACGACGATTCAGAGAAGTCAGCACGGGTTGAGACACGTTGGGGTATCTGCCGTCGGGTGGTCCGAGGGGGCAAGGACCCTAAGAAGTCCGTTCTTGCGCCCTCACCCAACGGTAAAGGAAGAGGTACCTTGCGGTACGGGAGGATCTGGTGATGTCAAGGACTACGGGAATCGGTGGTTGAGGGGACTCCTGGACCACGACGGTCTTGGGGACGCTGGGTTCGTCGACGTGGAGGAGGAGTGGACCGGGAGTGTCTCGTCTGGGTTCAGGAGGTCCCTTCGGCGTCCTCGTTTCGGGTCACCTACTGGGTGTACGTCTCTACCTTTATTTTGGTCTTAACTTTGGGTGCCCGTCACACCGATTCCTTCTTCTGGGTTTCGGAAGGGTGGTCGACTTGATCGACGTCTAATTTAGGTGTACTAGTCGATCCGTCTGAGACACAGATACCTTATATATTTACCAGTAACTCTCGAGGATGTTTTCTTTTAAGTCATCAAGACTATTGACACCTATAACCTCCGTTCTTGTATGTCCTCCTCCTGGTCTAATCTTAGACTCGAAGGGAGTGTCGTCCAGGTCTCTAGTCGTCACAACCTCCCGTAGGATCTCTCCACTCCACCTGACAGTAAGGGTCATTCCCTTTCCTGAGACTGTCGTTACTAAGTTCTTTTTGTAAATAATAAAAATACAAAACAGAATGAGACATCTAGGGAAACATAAAGAAAGGGGAAAGGTGAGGAGAGACAACATCAACGACTAA
The DNA here is from genome assembly GCA_006410555.1 of Capra ibex. Classification (NCBI taxonomy): domain Eukaryota; kingdom Metazoa; phylum Chordata; class Mammalia; order Artiodactyla; family Bovidae; genus Capra; species Capra ibex. The sequence continues at coordinate 2,144,990 of SJYO01006649.1, forward strand.
AATAACCGCGATACTTTAGATTAATTCGAAAACTCGAAAAAAAAATTAGTCAGTGTAAAAAAAAATAACGATAATATTTGGAAACGGAGATGTAACCCGAAAACGTCAAGACACCTCAAAAGGAAAGAAAAAAAAAAAAAAGGAAGAAGACAAAAAAAGAAAGAAAAGAGAAGAAATATTAAAATTAAAAAATTTGGATAACATAAGAAAGATGTAAATAAGGAAACAAACAGAAAGGATGACAAGAAATGGGGAACGTCAATTAGAAATTACATATATTTAGAAGAATTAGATGGAGATAAATTGAAACGTATCGATAAGAAAGAAAGAAAGGAGAGGAAAGTTGTAAAACCATCACATTAAAAGTAACGAAATAAGGGGTTAACCGTGGAACGAAATTAAAACAAAAGGTCAAGTACGAAATCAATCAAGACAAGAATTGACCATTTATATTAAAAAATAAAGGAAACAAACAACCCAGTTAGATGACTTGAAATGAAAACAACCACCCGACAAAAGTGAAACGAGTACCCAGATATACATATAGACATATAAGATAATAAAATTAATAAACGAACTAAAACATTAACGGTAAACGGACCCCAAGTAGAAACCAAAGAGTTAAAACCTATAAACAAAATTAGAGTGAATTAGGGTATTGTTTGGTGAACACCTTAGAAACAAGGACTGGTCTTTAGTTCGGGTCCCGAAAACCTCACCCTCGTGACTGAGGTTCTGAGATCTGTTGGTCTCTTGATTAGAATCCCTCATAGTTTATCACTCTTGAGTGTGTTTCTTTTGGTGAACTTATGTTCTGGGTCGTAGTGGTAGGTGATCATCGTGGGACACGTCCTACGGAGAAGATTTGTTGTTTATTTTGTTTTTATGTTTGGGTTAGTAGTCGTCTGTCCTAATGGTGGAGTGAGTCCGAATGGTAGTCTCCTTTTTGTTTGTTTTTGATTCGTGTTTAGAGTGGGAAATGTTCGAATGTGTTTGGTGACCTGGTTTGAATCCTCCCGTCTTTGGTTAGTCTTCTTTCTTAAGTTGGGACTTCGGACCCTTTTCCTCTGGAGTTTGTGTTATTCAAATTTTTTTTATTACTTTTCCGTCTCTTTATGATGTGTTTACTTCCTTGTTTGATCTTTGTGTAATCAGGTTTGTTTACTTCTCCTTTATACGTTTGATGGACTTTTTCATAAGTCTTATTACTCTCATTCCTACGAGTTTTTGGAACTTGTGTTTTACCTATTTTACGTTCTTATTTAATTGTTTCTGGATCTTCTTAATTTCTTATTTGTATGTCTCTGTTTGTTGTGTTGATTACTTTAATTTTTATGAGATCTTCCTTAGTTATCGTCTTATAGACTTCGTCTTCTTACTTAGTCACTCGACCTTCTGTTTCACCACCTTTACTGAAGACTTCTCGTCTTATTTCATTTTTCTTACTTTTGTTGACTATTGTCAGAGTCTCTGGAGACCCTGTTATAGTTTACGTGGTTATAACCTTAATATCCCCAAGGTCTTCTTCTTCTCTTTTTCTTTCCCATACTTTTTTTTAAAATTCTATAATATCAAACTTTACAGGGGTTGTACCTTTTCCTTTATCAGTTAGTTCACGTTCTCCGTGTTTCTCAGGGTATGTCCTATTTGGGTTCCTCTTTGTACGGTTCTGTATATGATTAGGTTGATTATTTTTGATTTGTGTTTCTTTTTTGTAATTTCGTCGTTCCCTCTTCGTTGTTCATTGTATGTTCCCTTTCGAGTATACGAGTTGTCGACTAGAAAGTCGTTTTTGAGACGTCCGGTCTTCCCTTACCGTCCTATATAAATTTCATGACTTTCCTTTTTAGATGTTGGTTCTAATGACATGGGTCGTTCCTAGAGTAAGTTTTACCTACCTCTTTATTTTTCGAAAAGTCTATTCGTTTTCAGTTCTCTTAAGTCATGGTGTTTTGGTCGAAATGTTGTTTACAACTTCCCTGAATATATCAGTTCTTTGTGTTCTGTTCTTTTTTCTAGATGTTTTGGGGTTTGTTAATTCTTTTACCGTTATCCTTGTATACATAGTTATTAATGAAATTTACATTTACCTAATTTACCAGGTTGGTTTTCTGTGTCTGATCGACTTACCTATGTTTTTGTTCTAGGTATACGTATGCGACAAATGTTCTTTGTGTGAAGTCTGCATTTCCGTGTATATTTGACTTTCACTCTCCTACCTTTTTATATAAGGTACGTTTACCCTTTCTTTTCTTTGGACCTCATCACTAGGAGTATAGTCTGTTTTATCTAGAATTGTATTTCTGATAATGTTCTCTATTCCTTCCTGTGATGTATTACTAGTTGCCTAGTTAGGTTCTCCTTCTGTATTGTTAACATTTATAGATACGTGGTTGTACTGACTCACTGAAGTGAAAGGGAAAAGTAAAGGTACGTAACCTCTTCCTTTACCGCTGGGTGAGGTCACAAGAACGGACCTCTTAGGGTCCCTACCTCCTCGGACCACACGACGGTAGATACTACAGCGTGTCTCAGCCTGTGCTGACTTCGCTGAATCGTCGTCGTCGTCGTACGTGGGTTGTGTCCTCGTGGAGTTAAGTATTCTCTTTGTGATTGTATGTATTTTCCTCTTTAACTGTCATTGTGTTATTATCATCCTCTGAAATTGTGGGATGGGTGTGGTTAACCGTCTAGTAGTTTTGTCTTTTAATTGTTCCTTTGTGTTCAGAATTTACTGTGTAATCTACTCTACCCCAGAGTAACTATAAAAGTCCTGTAAGGTAGGGTCATGTCTTCTTATGTTGAAGAAGAGTTCACGTGTACCTTGTAAGAGGTCCTATCTGGTGTAGGACCCAGGGTGTGGTTTGGAGTCGTTTAAATTCTCTTAACTTTAGCATAGTGCGTAGAAGAGGTTGCTGTCGTGATATTCTGATCTATAGTTAATGTTCTTTCTTGACATTCTTTGTGTATGTGTACCTCTAATTTGTTATGCAAAGATTTATTGGTTGTCCAATGACTTCTTTAGTTTTCCCTTGAGTTTTTTAAAGATCTTCGTTTACTGTTACTTTTGTACTGTTGAGTTTTGGATGTCCTATGTCGTTTTCGTCAAAATTCTCCCTTAAAATATCGTTATGTTAGGATGGAGTTCTTTGTTCTTTTTGTAGTTTATTTGTTGGATTGAAATGGGGATTTTGTTGACCTTTTTCTTGTTTTTTGGGGAGTTTTAATCATCTTCCTTTCTTTAGTATTACTAGGTTTGTCATTATTTACTTTTTCTTTACTTTCTTTGTTATCATTTCTAGTTATTTTGATTTTCGACCAAGAAACTTTTCCATTTGTTTTAACTGTATTGAAATCGGTCTGAGTAGTTCTTGTTTTCTCTTCTTAGGTTGGTTGTTTAGTCTTTACTTTTTCCTCTCCAATGTTGTCTGTTACGTCTTTATGTTTCCTAATATTCACTGATAATACTAGTTGATATGCCGTTATTTTACCTATTGGACCTTCTTTACCTGTCTCAGAATCTTTTCAAGTTAGAAGGTTCTGACTTGGTCTTTCTTTATCTTTAATACTTGTTAGGTTAATGTTCGTGACTTTGACTTAGACACTAGTTTTTAGAGGACTTTTTGTTTTCGGGTCCTGGTCTTCCTAAGTGTCCTCTTAAGATAGTTTGTAAATCTCTTCTCGATTCCGGATAGGAAGATTTTGAGAAAGTTTTTTGACTTCTCCTTTCTTGTGAAGGTTTGAGTAAGATGTTCCGATGGTAGTGGGGCTATGATTTTGGTCTGTTTCTGTTGTGTTTTTTTCTTTTTATGTTCGGTTATAGTGACTACTTGTATCTACGTTTTTAGGAGTTGTTTTCAAATCGTTTATCTCAAGTCGTTGTGTAGTTTTTAAAGTATGTGGTACTAGTTCAACCCTAATAAGGTCCCTACGTTCCTAAGAAGTCATATACGTTTAGTAAGTTACACTATGCGGTATAATTGTTTAGTTTTCTATTTTTGGTATACTAGTGGAGTTATCTACGTCTTTTTCTGAAACTGTTTTAAGTCGTGGGTAAATACAAATTTTGAGAAGTTTTTTACCCGTATCTTCCTTGAATGGAGTTGTATCATTTCCGGTATATACTATTCGGATGTCGTTTACAATAAGAGTTACCACTTTTTGATTTTCGTAGGAGGATTCTGGTCCTTGTTCTGTTCCCACAGGTGAAAGTGGTGATAATGAGTTGTATCAAGACCTTCAGACTCGATGTCGTTACTCTCTTCTTTTACTTATTTTCCTTAGGTCTAGTCTTTTCTTCATTTCGAGAGTGACAAACGTCTACTGTACTATGACATGTATCTTTTGGGATTTCTATCATAGTCTTTTAATGATCTCGATTAGTCACTTAAATCGTTTCAACGTCCTATGTTTTAGTTATGAATCTTTAGTGAACGTAAAGATCCATGATTGTTACTTTTTAGTCTTTCTCTTTAATTCCTTAGTTAGGGTAAGTGGTAACGTTGTTTTTCTTAATTTATAGATCCTTATTTGAATGGATTCCTCTGTCTTCTTGACATGTCTCTTTTAATGTTCTGTGATTACTTTCTTTAGTTTCTACTGTATTTGTCTTCCTCTCGATAAGGTACAAGGACCCATCCTTCTTAGCTAGAACACTTTTACTGATATGATGGTTTGACGTTAGATGTCTAAGTTACACTAGGGATAGTTTAATGGTTACCGTAAGCAGTGTCTTGATCTTGTTTTTTAAAGTGTTAAGTATACCTTTGTGTTTTTTACGGCTTATCGGTTTTGTCAGGATTCTTTCGTCTTACCTCGACCTCCTTAGTTGGAAGGACTGTAGTCTAATGTGATGTTTCTGTCAGTAGTTCTGTCATACCATGACCATGTTTTTGTCTTTATATCTGGTTGCCTTGTTCTATGTTTCGGGTCTATATTTGGTTACGAGGATACCCATAGAATAAAAACTATTTCCTATGTTCTTATATGTTACTCCGTTTCTGTCAGAGAAGTTATTTACTACGACCCTTTTGACCTGTCGACGTACATTTTCTTACTTTAATCTTGTGAAGGATTGTCGTATGTGTTTCTGTTTGAGTTTTACCTAATTTCTGGATTTACATTCTGGTCTTTGATATTTTGAGAATCTCCTTTGGTATCCGTCTTGTACTGTATTTTGTTTCGTTCTATAAGATACTGGGTGTAAGATCACATTACCTTTATTTTTGTTTTCATTTGTCCACCCTGGACTAATTCGAATTTTTGAAAACGTGTCGTTTCTTTGGATATTCGTTCCACTTTTCAGTTGGGTGCCTTACCTCTTTTATTCTCGTTCACTTTGTTGACTGTTTCCTAATTAAAGGTTTTATATGTTCGTCGAGTATGTTGAGTTACGGTCTTTTCGTTTGTTGGGTTAGTTTTTCACCCTTTTTCTGAATTTGTCTGTAAAGAGGTTTCTTCTGTATGTCTACCGAGTGTTTGTGTACTTTTTTACGAGTTGTATCGAGTAATAAGTCAAGTCAAGTCAAGTCAGTGTGTCAGTACAGACTGAGAAAAGCTGGGGTACTTAGTGTCGTGTGGTCCGGAGGGACAGGTAGTGGTTGAGGGTCTCAAGTAAGTTTGAGTGTAGGTAGTTCAACCATTACGGTAGGTCGGTAGTGTAGGAGACAGCAGGGGAAGAGGAGGACGGGGGTTAGGGAGAGTCGTAGTCTCAGAAAAGGTTACTCAATTGAGAAGTGTACACCACCAGTTTATAACCTCAAAGTCGTAGTCAGGAAGGTTACCTGTGGATTCTGACTAGAGGAAATTCTACCTGACCAACCTGGAGGAACGTCAGGTTCCCTGAGAGTTCTCAGGAGAGGTTGTAGAGTCAAGTTTTCGTAGTTAAGAAGCCGAGAGTCTAAAGAAGTGTCAGGTTGAGACTGTAGGTATGTACTGGTGACCTTTTTGGTATCGGAACTGATCTGCCTGGAAACAACCGTTTCATTACAGAGACGAAAAGTCATACGATAGATCAAACCAGTATTTAAAAGAAGGTTCGCAGAAATTCGCAGAAAATTAAAGTACCGACGTTAGTGGTAGACGTCACTAAAACCTCGGGGGGTTTTATTTCAGACAGTGACAAAGGTGACAAAGGGGTAGATAAAGGGTACTTCACTACCCTGGTCTACGGTACTAGTAGCAAAGGACTTACAACTCGAAATTGGGTTGAAAAAGTGAGAGGAGAAAGTGAAAGTAGTTCTCCGACAAATCGAGGAGAAGGGAAAGACGGCATTCCCACCACGGTAGACGTGTAGACTCCAATAACTATAAAGAGGGCCGTTAGAACTAAGGTCGAACACGAAGAAGGTCAGGTCGCAAAGAGTACTACATGAGACGTATCTTCAATTTATTCGTCCCACTGTCATATGTTCCAACTGTTTGAGGAAAAGGATAAATCTTGGTCAGACAACAAGGTACAGGTCAAGATTGATAACGAAGGACTGGACGTATATCCAAAGAGTTCTCCGTCCAGTCCACCAGACCATAAGGGTAGAGAAATTCTTAAAAGGTGTCAAACAACACTAGGTGTGTCAGTTTCCAAAACCGTATTAGTTATTTCGTCTTTATCTACAAAAAGACCTTGAGAGAACGAAAAAGGTACTAGGTCACCTACAACCGTTAAACTAGAGACCAAGGAGACGGAAAAGATTTTGGTCGAACTTGTAGTCCCTCAAGTGCCAAGTGCATAACGACTTCGGACCGAACCTCTTAAAACTCGTAATAAAATGATCGCACACTCTACTCACGTTAAAACACCATCAAACTCGTAAGAAACCGTAACGGAAAGAAACCCTAACCTTTCTTTAGGGTCAGGAAAATGTCAGGACACCGGAGACTACTCAAAAGGTTTAAACGACCGTATAACTCACGTCGTGAAAGTGTCGTAGTAGAAAGTCCTAAACTTTATCGAGGTGACCTTAAGGTAGTGGAGGTGATCGAAACAAGTATCACTATGTAAGATTCCGGGTGAACTGAAGGTTAAGGTCCTATAGACCGAGATCCACTCACTAGTGTGGTGTCACTAATAGCACCAGTACTTCTAGAAAAAACATGTTACGAAGACACATAAGAACGATGGAGAAGAATTATAGAAGATGAAGCCAATCCAGGTATGGTAAAGACAGGAAATAACACGGGTAGAAACGTACTTTACAAGGGAACCATAGAGATTAAAAGAACTTCTCTAGAGATCAGAAAGGGTAAGACAACAAAAGGAGATAAAGAAACGTAACTAGTGGTTCCTTCCGAAAGAATAGGAAGAACGATAAGAAACCTTGAGACGTAAGTCTACGAATATAGAAAGGAAAAGAGGAAACGAAAAGTGAAGAGAAGAAAAGTGTCAATAAACATTCCGGAGGGGTCTGTCGTTAAAACGAAAAAACGTAAAGAAAAGGTACCCCTACCAGAACTAGGGACAGAGGACATGTTACAGTGCTTGGAGTCAGGTACCAAGTAGTTCGTCAGATAGATAGTCGAGATCCGGGATTTTAGATAAAGAGTGAAGGTGACATATTAGTATCCCCTAAACTAAATCTAGTATGGACTTACCAGATCACCAAAACGGATGAAAGAAGTTAAATTCAGACTTAAACCATTATTCCTCAAGTACTAGACTCGGTGTCAGTCGAGGGCCAGAACAAAAACGACTGACATATCTCGAAGAGGTAGAAACCGACGTTTCTTATATTAGTTAGACTAAAGCCACAACTGGTAGACCACTACAGGTACACATCTCAGAAGAGAACACAACAACCTTCTCCCACAAACGATACTGGTCACGTAAGACGACCGTTTTGAGATAATCAGAAACGGGACGAAGCAAGACATAAGGTTCCGGTTTAAACGGACACTGAGATCCACAAAGAACTGAAGGATGAAAACATAAGGTCAGGGCATATTACTTTTCCTGTAAAACTCCCCCACAATCAAGATCTTCCAGAATATCCAGAAGTATCTTGGTAAGTTGAAGTCGAAGAAGTCGAAATGACCAACCCCGTATCTGAACCTAATGACACTATAACTTACCAAACGGAACCTTTGTTTGTCTCTAGTAAGATAGTAAAAACTCTAACGTAGGTTCATGACGTAAAGCCTGAGAAAACAACTGGTACTACCGATGAGGTCAAGAAGACTCCCTAGGGACGGGTGTCATCATCTATATTACCAGTAGACTCAATTTAAGTGGGTAAGGTCAGGTAAAATCAAGTGACTAAGGATCTTACAGCTGCAAGTGAGAACGGTAGAGAACAAACTGGTGAAGGTTAAACGGAACTAAGTGCCTGGACTGTAAGGTCCAAGGATACGTTATAACGAGAAATGTCGTAGTCTGGAACGAACATAGTGGTCAGTGTAGGTGTTGACCCATAACAAAAACGAAAGGGAGGTAGGAAAGTAGGAAAGACCTCAATAAAGAGGTGACTAGAGATCATCGTATAACCCGTGGATGACTGGACCCCTCAAGGAGAAAGTCATAGGATAGTAAAACGGAAAAGGATGACAAGTACCCCAAGAGTTCCGTTCTTATGACTTCTTCAAACGGTAAGGGAAGAGGTCACCTGGTGTGAGACAGTCTGGAGAGGTGGTACTGGACGGACAGAACCCACTGGGGTGTTCCGTACCGAATCAAAGTAACTTAATCTGTTCCGACACCAGGATCACACTAATCTAACTGACCAAAAGACACTCATAACAAAGTCACACAGACGGGAGACTACGGGAGAACGTTGTGGATGGCAGAATGAACCCAAAGAGATATAACCCGTACCCCATAGAGAAGTACCGACGAGGTCGTTTCACGTCGACGATGCGGAATGGAACCTGCTCCCCATAGAGGAGTGACGGTGGGGAGGACTGGAACTTGCACCTCATCGAGGAGATCCGGGAGGAACGTGGGTGCGTCGGTGGAGAGGAACCTGTACCTCAACGAGTGATAATCTCTATTATTAGTTTTGATGTTACTTTATAGTGGAGTGTGACCAGTCTTACCGGTAGTAGTTTTTCAGATGTTGGTTATTTACGACCTTTCCGACACCTCTTTTTCCTTACACGAACGTGACAACCACCCTTACATTTAACTGTGTCGGTGATACCTTCTGTCATACCTCTAAGGAATTTCTGGATCCTTATTTTGGTGGTATACTGGGTCGTTAGGGTGTGGATCCTTTGGTTTTAACTTTCTCTGTGTCCATAGTGGAACAAGTAACGTCGTGATTATGTGATAATGTACCTTCGTTGGATCTACAGGTGACTGTCTACTTTCCTATTTCATCAACACCATGTATATGTGTTACCTTATAATGAGTCGGTACTTTTCCTTACGTAAATTGAGTTAAGACCTTGGATCTTGGATAATATGTCTTACTTCACTCAGTCTTTCTCTCTCTATTTATAGTATAAGATTACTTATAATTCCTTAGATCTTTTTACTATGACTTCTTAAATAAATGTCCCGTCGTTAACTCTTTGTCCCTTATCTGTATACGTGTACCCTTCCCCCCTCCTCTCCCACTCTACATACCTTTCTCATTGTACCTTTGAATGTAATGGTACACAATTTACCTATCGGTCACCCTTAAACGACATACCGAGTCCTTTGAGTTTTTCCCCAAGACATATTTAGATCTCCCCACCCTACCCCACCCTCTACCCTTCCTCCGAGTTTTCCCTCCCCTATATACATATGAATATCGACTAAGTACAGCTCCAAACTGTCTTTTTTTGTTTTAAGACATTACGCTAATAGGAAGTTAAATTTTTCCTTAAAAAATTTTTCCTGTCTTTGTCATTTCTGGATCGTCTTCGTCTTCTATAATTCTTCTCCACCGTCCTTATATGTCTTCTTGATATGTTTTTGTCAGAATTACTGGGACTATTGGTGAGAGTATGCTTTCACACCAGTGAGAACATCTCGGTCTGTAGAACCTCATCTCACACTTCAGTTCACTCGGAATCCTTCTTAATGATACTTGTTTCGATCTCCTCTACTACTACTTTAAGGTCGATTCGATAAAATTTGAGATTTTATCCTACTACGACAATTTCACGACGTGAGTTAAACAGTCGTTTAAACCTCTTGAGTCGTCACCGGTGTGTTGACCTTTTCTAGTCAAAAGTAAGGTTAGGGTTTCTTCCCATTATGGTTTCTTACAAGTTTGATGGTATGTTAACGTGAGTAAAGTGCACGATCATTCCAATACAAGTTTTAGGAAGTTTGATCTGTACTCGTCATGTACTTGACTCCTGGAGGCTTAAAACTTGGAGGTTTGTTCGAGCCAAATCTTTTCCGTCTCTTTGGTCTCTAGTTTAACAGTTGTAAACAACCTAGTATCTCTTTCGTTCCTTAAAGTTTTTTTGTAGATGAAGACAAAGTAACGGATACGAGTTCAGAAACTGACACACCTAGTGTTGTTTGACACCTTTTAAGAAATTCCCTACCCTTATGGTCTGGTGGAAGGGACAGAGGACTCTTTGGACATATATCCAGTTCTTCGTTGTCAATCTTGGTCTGTACCTTGTTGGCTGACCAAGGTTTAACCCTTTCCTGAAACAGTTCCGACATATGACAGTGGGACGAATAAATTGAAGAGATGTCTCATGTAGTCCCCTTTACGACCCGACCTACTTCGTGTCTGACCTTAGTTCTAACGACCCTCTTTATAGTTGTTGGAGTCTATACGTATACTATGGTGAGATTATCGTCTTTCACTTCTCCTTGATTTCTCGGAGAACTACTTTCACTTTCTCTTCTTACTTTTTCAACCGAACTTCGAGTTGTAAGTTTGATGATTCTAATACCGTAATCCAGGGTAGTGAAGTACCGTTTATCTTCCCCTTTTCATCTTTGTCACTGTCTAAAATAAAACCCCCCCGAGGTTTTCGTGACGTCTGTCACTGACATCGGTACTTTAATTTTCTACGAACTAGGAACCCTCTTTCAATACTGTTTAGATCTTTTGTCGCTGTAACGAAACGACTATTTCCAGGTATATCAGTTTCGATACCAAAAAGGTCATCAGTACATACCTACACTCTCGACCTGGTATCTCTTCCGACTCGTAGTTTCTTGACTACGAAAACTTAACACCACGACCTTTTCTGAGAACTCTCAGGAACCTGACGTTCCTCTCTCTAGTTTGGTCAGTTAGGATTTCCTTTAGTTGAGACTTATGAATGACCTTCCTGTCTACGACTTCGACTTTGAGGTTATGAAACCGGTGGACTAAACTTCTCAACTGGGTGACCTTTTCTGGGACTACGCCCCTTTCGGACTTTCGTTTTCTTCGTCCGTCGTCTCCTACTCTACCAATCTGTCGTACTGGTTGAGTTACGTGTACTTACACTCGTTTGAGGTCCTCTATCACTTCCTGTCTCCTCGGACCGACACGACGTCAGGTACCCCAGACTCAGGATACACTGAATCATTGTTGTTGTTGTGTATATGTACATATACATATGTATATATATTTCTCTCTCTGTCTCTGTCTCCGTCGCTCTCCGTCTCTCTCCCTTTTATAAAAATATATACATATAAAATAATTTATTAAGTACACAATGTATATACATATCTATTTAATATATAGATATATTTTACTAAAAGAGGAGAAAAGTTATGAATTTTGGGATAAAAATTCTTGCATAAAGAAGACTGATTTTATCTGAACCCGTACAGACGGATCACAGACACTCTCTCCCCTAAAGAAGACGACGAAAAGGACCACGACAGGTGTTTGAAGAACCGTCTCACTTCCTTCGTGTCTGAGTGCGTCGTAGGGTCCACTCTCTCCGTCAAGCGTGTCACCTTTGTATACGGGTCCTAGTTTTCTTCCGCGGGCTCCCACCACCGCACCTGCAGGTCCTCGACAACACCGACCTCGTCCCTCACAGGGCAACGTCCCTTTCTCTCCATCGTGAGGGAGGCCCCGACGAAGACGTGGGGGTCGAGGGGTCAGGGTGAGTGTCACCACGTAACCCGGAAGGGCGGTCATACCGTCGAGTCGACCCCGACCGGGTCTGGCACCCAGTCGGTCCACCAGGGGTACAGGACGAACCGGACACACAGGACGTCTGGTAGGGGAGAAGGGAACGATGATACTTGAAGTCGGAGGGTGAGGGAACAGAGTCGTAGGGACGTTCGGTCCCTTTTCTGGACCTCAATTGGAGGACCTGGAATCAAAGACACTAAAAGAGGTGAGATCCTGGTCCTCCTTTTACTTTATATGTGGACCACGACCCGTAAAATGGATTATTAGTGTCGCTGGGGAACTCTCGTACAATAAATGGAAAATGTCTACCCCTTTAGGGGTGAGCACCTGTGAATTCACTGACTTTCACTTTCAATGAGTCAGTAGAGACTGACAAACGTTGGGCTACCTGATAAGTCAGGTACCTTAAGAGGTCCGGTCTTATAACCTAAGTCATCGGATAGGGAAGAGGTCGCCTAGAAGGGTTGGGTCCTCAGGTTGACCGTAGAGGACGTAACGTCCACCTAAGAAATGGTTGACTCGATAGTCCCTTCGGGGATTTACTAACTTTGGTACATTATTAATTCTAGGGGAACCAACGATCATTCACCTTTGGTAGAGTTTGATGAATTGTTTGTCGTTTCCGTAGTTGATAGTGTTCTGTTCTTCTTTAGGTCTCTGTCCTTATACCGGAGTCTTACCAGACCTTGTTTCTGACCTGTTGGAGTCCTGAGAACCAAGGTAAAAGAGAAAGAGAGATGTAGCTCTCGTACCGGGAGGTATCCGGACCGTTATTGACGACTAAAAGAAGGAGTCAAGGTAAAGGTGTAAGGGACCTCTCTCTTCAACAGTCTGAGACCAGGAAAAAGATGGGACTTAAGATAGGTGTCACTGTTCCTTCCAACTGAAGACCCGTTCATGAAAAGTAAAAGGACTTTACGTCTCTCCCTTCTTTCAAGACTTTTGCTCCTAACACTTGACTCTCCTATGTTGTGTTTGAGGACGGTATGTTTCCGCAGGACTAGTACACTCTCTTGAACTTGGGTCGGAATGAGTTCAGGTCCCGAGAGGGGTGATCGTCATGAGAAGTTTAAAAATTCGTGTAGATCTGTCTGACTCTACCCTTAGGTTCAAGAACAGACGTCTCGTTTTCTTACCTTAGGTACTTGTACGTTTGTGAGTTCTCTTATCTTAAGTAATTTCTCCTTCTTTCGTGTTTCGAGAGTCGTATCTGTGATTCTCCCCCATTTTTCAGGGGGGTTCCACCCGGAATGTCGTCAAAAATATAGGAAGGAATTTAGTGTAATAAAGATTGGCTAGTTAAAATTCCAGTTCCATGAATTGTAGAAATACCGAAGAGAACCCCCGAAGGGACCACCGAGTCTCTAATTTCGCAGACGGAGGTTACGCCCTCTGGGCCCAAGCTAGGGACGTAGCCCTTCTAGGGGACCTCTTCCTTTACCGTTGGATGAGGTCATAAGAACGGACCTCTTAGGGTACCTGTCCCCTCGGACCATCCGATGTCAGGTGCCCTAGCGTTTCTCAGTCTGTGCTGACTCTCTGGAGTGAAGTGAAGTACCGAAGAGAACTAGGAACCAAATTCAGTGGTGGGAAAAAGTACGGGAGACTGGTAAAATGGTAGCTGGTCTGTATGCCCAAATCCTAATTACTAGTGGTCAACAAAAAGAGAGTTCGTATACCTTTTCTTCAATTAATGACCTATATACGTCTCATGTAGTACTCTTTGCGACCCGACCTTCTTCGTGTTCGATCTTAGTTCTAACGGTCCTCTTTATAGTTATTGGAGTCTATACGTCTACTGTGGTGGGAATGCCGTCTTTGCCTTCTCCTCGATTTTTCGGAGAACTACTTTCACTTTCACCTCTCACTTTTTCAACCGAATTTCGAGTTGTAAGTCTTTTGCTTCTAGTACCGTAGACCAGGGTAGTGAAGTACCCTTTATCTACCCCTTTGTCATCTTTGTCACAGTCTGAAATAAAACCCCCCGAGGTTTTAGTGACGTCTACCACTGACGTCGGTACTTTAATTTTCTGCGAATGAGGAACCTTCCTTTCAATACTGGTTGGATCTATCATATAAGTTTTCGTCTCTGTAATGAAACGGTTGTTTCGGATCAGTTCCGATACCAAAAAGGTCACCAGTACATACCTACGCTCTCAACCTGACACTTCTTTCGACTCGTAGTTCCTTAACTACGAAAGCGTGACGCCACAACCTCTTCTGAGAACTCTAGGGAACCTGACCTTCCTCCAGGTTGGTCAGGTAAGATTTCCTCTAGTCGGGACCCACAAGAAACCTTCCTTACTACGATTTCGACTTTGAGGTCATGAAACTGGTGGAGAACACTTCTCAGCTGAGTAACCTTTTCTGAGACTACGACCCTCCCTGACCCCCGTTCTCCATTTCCCCTATTGTCTCCTACTCTACCGATCTACCGTAGTGTTTGAGCTACCTGCACTCAAACTCACTTGAGGTCCTCAACCACTACCTGTCCCTCCGGACCCCACGACGTCAAGTACCCCAGCGTTTCTCAGTCTGTGTTGACTCGTTGACTTGACTTGACTTGACCTAGACTCACGACTATTGAATAATCTGATTTCTGTGTAAGGTCCTTAAGTCCTGTTACCTCGTCCTATAAATGACTTTTGTTCTGGTTCCAGAGTCTCAAGATGTGACTGACGCATCATTAAAGATGGAGTTCTGACTCGGGGGTGTGGGGGTTTTAGTCGGGAGGATTACTAGTTTTACTGCTGAAGTTTAAAATCTTTTTCTGAAGGAAGGAGTTCGGTAAAATAACGACCTCTCAAAAGTAGTGTTGGTTTGTTTAGATGAAAGTGAAGTTTTACTTTCCGTGGGGGATTTCAACTATAGTCCGTGTTTGATATGGAATCACACGGATTCTTTTATCTTTTAGGAAGACGACAAGACCCACTTAACCCACCCCTGGGGACTCAGACGGGGTGGGTCGGAAAGGGAACAGGGACTCCGTCGGGGACTCCGAGGAGTCTCCTTAGGGTCCACGTTCCTTGTATTATCCTGTTTCGTACCTACCTTTGGATCGGAGGTGGTCTGACGCAGATTAACATAAGTTATAAACTACGGGAATACTCCTTCGGATAACCAAACACACGACTTCACCGAACTTGACTCGACCGGATCATTGGTGGAGGTTTCTTTACCTCACTCAGAAGCCATGAGTGTCATCATTTGACAACGGACCAAGTGGTCAATTTTCACTGTCGACTCGGGACTCGACCTTCTCCTTCCCCTAATCTGCACACATCTACTAAAAATCACCGGAACTAAGAAAGTCAATTAAAGTCACCGAGTCAGAAGAGACTGACGCTGGGGTACCTGACGTCGTGTCGGTCCGAGGAGACAGGACATGATAAAGGGTCTCAAGTGAGTTTAAGTACTAGTAACCCAACCAGTACGATAGATTGGTAGAGTAGGAGATGACGGGGAAGAGACAAACGAAAGTCAGAAAGGGTCGTAGTCCAAGAAATGGTTACCGAGAAACGTAGTCCACCGGTTTCATAACCTCGAAATCGAAGGTGTAGTCAGGAAGGTTACTCATAAGTCCCAACTAACGGAAATCGTAACTGACCAAACTAAGGGAACGTCAGGTTCCCTGAGAGTTCTCTGAAGAGGTCGTGGTGTCAACCTTTCGTAGTCAAGAAGTCGTGAGTCAGAAGTAATACCAGGTTGAGAATATAGGTATGTACTGATGACCTTTTTTGTATTGAAACTGATATACCTGGAAATAACCGTTTCGTTACAGAGACAGATCTAAGTATTATCGAAAGAAAGGTTCCTCGTTTGAAATTAAAGTACCGACATCAGTGGTAGATGTTACTAAAACCTCGGGTTCTTTTATTTCAGACAGAGACAAATGTAAAAAAGGAGTAGATAAACAGTACTTCACTACCTTGGATTACGGTACTAGAATCAACAAACTTACAACTCAAAATTCAGTCGAAAAAGTGAGAGAATAAAGTGGAAGTAATTCTACGAGAAATCAAGGAGAAGTTAAAGACGGTAATCCTACCAGTAGACGTGTAGACTCCTAAGAGGGTCGTTAGGACTAAGGTTGAACACGAAGTAGGTCGGACCGTAAAACATACTACATGAGACGTATATTCGATTTATTTGTATGTCGGAACTGTATGACGAAAGGGTTAAACCTTGGTCAATCAACAAGGTGCAGACAAAGATTGAACGAAGAACTGGATGTATGTCCAAAGAGTCCTCTGTCCATTCCACCAGACCATAAGGGTAGAAAAATTCTTAAAAGGTATCAACTATGTTTCTCGACTGAGGAACCTTTTCTGTGACACCGATCTTTTCCAACTTCCGTCCTCCTCTTCGTTTGTTCTCTCCTGTTCTACCAACCTACCGTAGTGACTGAGTTACCTGTACTCAAACTGGTTCGAGTTCCTTTACCACTCCTTTTCCCTTCGGACCACACGATGTCTAGTACCCTAGTGTTTCTCAGCCTGTACTGACTCACTTTCTTGTTTTTTTTGTATCAGTATCCGAAACCGTATCAGTTATTTCGTTTTCATCTAGAAAAAGACCTTGAGGGAACGAAAAAGATACTAGGTTACCTACAACCGTTAAACTGGAGACCAAGGTGACGGAAAAGATTTAGGTCGAACATGTAGGTCTTCTAGAGTCAAGTACATGACAACTTCGGAGTCAAGTCAAGTCAGTGAGTCAGTACAGGCTGAAAAACGTTGGGGTACCTAACGTTGTGCGGTCCGGAGGGACAGGTAGTGGTTGATGACCTCAAATGAGTATGAGGACAGGTAACTCAACCACTACGGTAGGTTGGTAGAGTAGGAGACAGCAGGGGAAGAGGAGGACGGAATTTAGAAAGGGTCGTAGTCCTAGAAACGTTTACTCAGTCAGGAAGCGCCGTTCACTAGTTTCATGACCTCAAAGTCGAAGTCGTAGTCAGGAAGGTTACTTATAAGTCCCGACTAAAGGAAATCCTACCTGACCAACTTAGAGGAACGTCAGGTTCCCTGAGCGTTCTCAGAACAGGTTGTGGTGTCAAGTTTTCGTAGTTAAGAAGTCGTGAGTCGAAAGAAATATCAGGTTGAGAGTGTAGGTATGTACTGATGACCTTTTTGGTATCGAAACTTATCTGTCTGGAAAAACGGTTTCATTACAGAGACGAAAAACTATACGACAGATCCAACCAGTATTGAAAAGGAGGTTTCTCATTCACAGAAACTTAAAGTACCGATGTTAGTGGTAAACGTCATTAATACCTCAGGGGTTTTTATTCCAGCCAGTGATAAAGGTGACAAAGGGGTAGATAAAAAGTATTTCGCTACCCTGGTCTACGGTACTAGAATCTAAAGACTTACAACTCAAAATCCTGTTGAAAAAGTGAGAGGAGAAAGTGAAAGTAGTTCTCCGAGAAATCAAGAAGAATCGAAAGATGGAATTTCCACCACAGTAGACGTATAGACTCCAATAACTATAAAGAGGGTCGTTAGAACTGAGGTCGAACACAAAGTCGGTCGAGCCGCAAAGAGTACTACATGAGACGTATATTCAATTTATTCGTCCCACTGTTATATGTCGGAACTGCATGAGGAAAGGACTAAACCTTGGTTAGACAACAAGGTACATACCAAGATTGACAACGAAGGACTGGACGTATGTCCAAAGAGTTCTCCGTTCAGTTCACCAGACCATAAGGGTAGAGAAAGTCTTAAAAGGTCTCAAACAACACCAGGTGTGTCAGTTTCCGAAACCGTATCAGTTTTTTCGTCTTCATCTACAAAAAGACCTTGAGGGAACGAAAAAGTTACTCGGTCGTCTACAACCGTTAAACTAAAGACCAAGGAGACGGAAAAGATTTTGGTCGAACTTGATGACCTTCAAGTGTCGAGTGCATAACGACCTCGGACCGAACCTCTTAAAACTCGTAGTGAAATGATCGTACACTCTACTCACGTTAACGCGCCATCAAACTCGTAAGAAATCGTAACGGAAAGAAACCCTAACCTTACTTTTGACTGGAAAGGGTCAGGACACCGGTGACGACTCAAAAGGTTTAAACGACCGTATGAGACAAGTCGTGAAAGTGTCGTAGCAGAAATCCTAAACTTTATCGAGTTGACCTTAAGGTAGTGGAGGTAATCGAAACAAGTATCACTACGAAAGAGCCCGAGTCAACTGAAGTGTAAGGTCCTACAGACGAGATCCACTCACTTACTAGTGTGGTAGCATTAATAGAACCAGTACTTCTAGAAAAAACATGTCAAAAAGACACATAAGAACGGTGGAGAAGACTTATAGAAGACGAAGACAATCCAAGTATGGTAAAGACAGGAAATAACATGGGTAAAAACGTACTTTACAAGGGAACCATAGAGATTAAAAGAACTTCTCTAGCGATCTGAAAAGATAAGATAACAAAAGGAGATAAATACACGTAACTAACAACTCCTTCCGAAAGAAGAGAGAGGAACGATAAGAAACTTTGAGACGTAAGTTCACCTATCTAGGAAGGAAAAGAAGAAACGGAAAACTAAGAAAAGATAAGTATCGATAAAGATTCCGGTGGAGTCTGTTCGTAAAACGGAAAAACATAAAGAAAAGGAACCCCTACCAGAACTAGGGACAGAGGACATGTTACAGTGATTGGAGGTAGGAATCCGTGAGATAGTCTAGACTAGGGAACTTAGACAGTGAAGATGACATATTAGTATTCCCTTAACTAAGTCCAGTATGGACTTACTAGAGTACCAAAAGGGATAAAAGATGTTACATTCAGACTTAAACCGTTATTCCTTAAGTACCAGACACGGTGTTAGTCGAGGGTCAGAACAAAAACAACTGACATATCTTGGAGAGGTAGAAACCGACGTTTCTTATATTAGTTAGACTTAAGCCACAACTGGTAGACCACTACAGGTACACATCTCAGGAGAACACAACAACCTTCTCTCACAAACGATACTGGTCATACAAGAGAGATAATCGGAAACGGGACGAAGTAAGACATGGGGTTCCGGTTTAAACAGACAATGAGGTCCACAAAGAACTGAAGGATGAAAACGTAAGGTCAGGAGATATTACTTTTCCTGTAGAAAAAACTCACAATCAAGATCTTCCAGAATATCCAGAAATATGTTGGTAAGTTGAAGTCGAAGAAGTCGTAATGACCAACCGTGTATCTGAACCTAATGACGCTATAACTTACCAAACGGAACCCTTGTTTGTCTCTAGTAAGAAAGTAAAAACTCTAACGTAGATTCATGACATAAAACCTGAGAAAACAACTGATACTACCGGTGAGGTAAAGAAGGTTCCCTAAGAACGGGTGTCATCATCTATATTACCAGTAGACTCAATTTAAGTACAGGTAAAATCAAGTGACTAAGGATTTTACAGCTACAAGTGAGAATGGTAGAGGACAAACTGGTGAAGGTTAAACGGAACTAAGTACCTGGATTGTAAGGTCCAAGGATACGTTATAACGAGAAACGTTGTACTCTGAAATGAAGGTAGTGGTCAGTGTAGGTGTTGTCCCAAAACAAAAACGAAACCGAGGTAGAGAAGTAAGAAGACCTCAATGAAGAGGTGACTGGAGGTCATCGTATGACCCGTGAACCCCTCAAGTAAAAAGTCACAGGATAGAAAAACGGAAACGTATGAGAAGAACCCAAAGAGTTCCGTTATTATCACTACACCAAACGGTAAGGAAAGAGGTCACCTGGTGTAAAACAGTCTTGAGAGGCGGTACTGGGTGACTTCGGATCGAACTTCCTAAAACTCATAATGGAGCGATCGTACACTTTACTCACATTAACACGTCATCAAACTTGTAGGAGACCGTATCTGGAAGAAACCCTAACCTTACTTTTGACTAGAAAAGATCAGGACACCGGTGACGACTCAAAAAGTTTAAACGACTACATATCGTACGTCGTGAATTCTCGTAGTAGGATAAAATCCTAAACTTTATCGAGTCGACCTTAAGGTAGTGAAACAAGAATCATTACGAAGGATTCCGAGTGAACTGAAGTGTGAGACGAGGTCCTAAAGACCGAGACCAACTCACTGGTGTGGTAACACCAATAGACCCAGTACTTCTGGAAAACACATGTCAAGAAGAGACATAAGAATGGTGGAGAAGAATTATAGAAGACGAAGACAATCCAGGTATGGTAAAGACAGGAAATAGCTCGGGNGTAAAGACAGGAAATAACTCGGGTAGAAACGTACTTTACAAGGGAACCATAGAGATTAAAAGAACTTCTCTGGAGATCAGAAAGGGTAAGACAACAAAAGGAGACAAAGAAAAGGAAGCAAGTGAATTCTTCCAAAAGAATACAGAGGGACGAGAAGAAACCGTGAAACGTAAGTCTACCCATATAGAAAGTAAAAGAGGAAACGGAAAGTGAAGAAAAGAGTCGATAAACATTCCGGAACTAAGAAATCACAGAACGAATGGACGGGGATCACTGACGACGGGAAACAATTAACCGGAAAGTCCTAATAACCTAGAGTCCACGGGAGTTCAGAACGGACCCAGAGACTGGACGATATTCTGTTTCTGTACCGGAATTGACCACGTTTCTATATTATTATTTCAGTGGGGGTAGGGTATAACATTCTATCCTGAGGACTTACTAAATTATTTATAGGGACTTCTGACGGCCGTTTGTCTAACTACTGTCGGACCTTCCTCTAGAGATCACTAGGGTTACACGTAAAATTTGTCAATAATCTTACTTCCGTATCTTCAGTACAAACGGTAAAAATACTTCCTCCGTTCCATGTCCCCCTCCAACCCCTTAGTGATTACATAACTTACCATTTCAAGTCTGAACGTTTTCGAAGACAATCCGATATTCTTATCCGACATAAATGGTTTTCGTAAGTATCCTTAAATATGGTGATAGGAATACGAAATTCTTCCGATATTCTTTTCTCTCTGTACTGAATTATCGGCAAAATCTTCCGAAATGTCCAAATCAACTGTATTTGTTATTAAACTCAAGTAACATACTGTATAGGTGGGTGTGACGTCCGAGTCTACCGTAGTCACTTCCGGGTCACGGATCGTGTTCTCATTACTCCCCGGGTGAGATGAGGTAAACCCAGTAAGGTCTGGACTTTATAGAACAAGGTGTGACTGTATTTAAGGAAACCTTATTTCGATTATTTAGGTTCAAACTGGACTTCTCTCATCTAGTATATCATTACTTTGTACCTTTTCACAAACAGATTACTGACTTTCTAGGTCTGACCTGTCCTTTTCCTTTTTGTTTGTTTGTTTGTTTGTTTGTTTTTTTGAGGTCATTTCTTATATTATCACTAAAAGAATTTTTAAAAACATAATTTCCGGATTAAGTATGTAAATAATAAATGGGATCATACAGTCTCATCCTCATGACTTACGGACAATGTCTCAATAGGAAACGGGATTGTACCCTTTCTTAAAAGTCTTTTAATCTTACTGGATTTATACCTCACTTTCTACACAACATAAGACAGACAGATTCTATGACTCGAGAGGCAGTGACCTTGATAGGTCGTCTAAGACTTTCTGCCTAACAGGTCTTAGTTCCTACAACATTTCCCTTAAGAGTTTACTGAACACCAGGAAAGGTTGTGACTCTAAGATGAAGAAAGACTAAATAAGTAGAATCGGAACAAGCAAAAGATGAAGGAAGGGGTAATGGGGATAAGAAAATAAAAAGTAGAAAGACTACGAATCCAACCATCTTTCACCATTACGTGAGGACCGTTGGGTGGGGTCAGAAGAACGGACCTCTTAGGGGTACCTGTCTCCTCGGACCTCCCGATGTCAGGTACCCCAACGTTTGTCAGCCCGTGTTGATTCGTTGATTCGTCTCGTGTCGTGTCTTCACGTGAGTTACAAAGTTTTCACCCCTGTCACCAATCTAGGAAAAAAAGGGGTGGGTGAGGGGTCAGGAACATGTACAAGTCTTTTACAAAGGTGTTCGTGTCCCATCGGAGTGACGAGACTGAAGACATTATACCCCCGTTACTACGAACAGGGATTACACTGAACTCGTACCTACTTATACCCTCCGTTTCCTTTGTATGATTTAGGTCGTGTAGTTTTGAATTTTTTTTTGTTTTTGTCGGCTTAATAACGACAAGGGAGTGGTAGACGACACAAAAGAAGGGTCCCTTTCAGGACCAGTCGTCACTTTACCCGCAGTCGGCGAGCCGGCACGACCACCATCGGATGGACTACTAGAAGGTGTTGTACCGGTAGGACCTCCGGAACTACTGACACGCGTTCTTCGCCCGGTAGATGGGGTTGCTGCCGAAGGACTTCGTCGAGGCGCTCGAGTTGCTCTTCGACTACCTCCTCGCTCTTCTCCTGAAGTCGTCCCTCACCCCCCTCCTCCTCCGTCTCCTCCTGCTCCTACGGCCCTCGCGCCGCCGTCGGTCCCGCGTGTGGGAGTGGCACCTCCTCCTCCTGCTGCGACGGTCAGTGGACTCACGGAGGAGGAACCCCTCCCGGTCGGTCCGGAGGTTCGGGGAGTGGGAATAGCTACTCCTCCTCCTCCTCTTCGAGATGCTCCGCACCTTTTTCCCCGTCTCGAAGGGGTGTCCGTTCCAGGACGTCCCGCTCCTGCCGTCCAAGAGTCGGAGGAGAGCAGTTCCACTCCTCGGGCTCCTACTCCTGCACCTCGCTTAGTAGGTCCTCACCGTCTCGGCTTTACTCTCCATGGTCCGTCTTCCCGTGGCCTCCACCCTGTCCCGCCTCCTTCTCCTTCTCCTCTCGCTACCGCCGAGGAAGCACTCCTCTTCTTCCTCCGTGTGCGACTCGCTCTCGTCGTGGAGGCTCTCACACTCGTCGGTACTGTAGGCCCAGGACTTCGTCGTCGACGTCTACTCGTCGGCCTTGGCTCCGCCCTCTGCGGTGAGGCTGAGGTACAGGTGGCTCTCGTGGACCCTGTACACCTTGGTCTCCGACGTCCTCTAACTCCTCCTCCGAAGGGCCTTCATGGCGAGGTCCTCGTTCTCTCTCCTCCACCTGCGGTCGAGCCTCCACCCCTCGCCCCACGCCCTCCTACTGCTCCTCTCACACCGGAGGCTCCGGTCGAGGAAGATATTGAAGACGTCGTCCTTGTTCCTGTTTGAGTGGCGGGACCTTTCCACCTTCTAGTTCTCTTAGGTCAAACCTAAAGTGTTCTTCCTGCGTCTCCGTCCTCTACCGTCGTCACTCGTTCCACGTCTCCTCCACCTCCCCCTCTTCTTTTTGGAGAGCCTACAGTTAGACAGACGGATGGTCCGGACCTTCGACTTTGTGGTCTTCTTCCACCCGTCACTCTTGTTCCTCCTCCACCACCTCGAGTCGTTCCCTCTGCTGAACCGGAACCAGTTCTTTTCCGTCGCCTCCGATCTCGACGACCTCTCTTCGTCCGTCTGGGACCTCCTCTCGGTCAGCTACCCTTCGACCCTCCGTCTATCGAGTCGACGGTCACCCTCGTAGGGGGACAGACGTAAGACCAGTCGTCGGGGGAGTCAGTCGCGACTACCCCTGTGTCGTAGTCACGAGTCGTGGGTCTCGGTGTCGAGGGTAGGGAGAGTCCGGAATTCGTTTCATCCGCCTACGAACCGAAGGTGGGGGTGGTGTGGAGATGGATTGGACGTACACCCCGGACCTCTGTGTTAAAGGTAACGGTCGTATGTCTTGACCTAACGGTTGCATCAGTCACTTTGAGAGCGGGTCTTCGTTTTACTTTACGACAACAGCGGGGCGGGTAGCAGGCGACATTCGTACTTCCGCCGTGGTCGTCCGTCGACGGATCCCCTACTGGTTCAGAGGTACGAGTCACCTGTCTCGTCGAGGAGGGACCCACCGACGGACGACGGAGTTTCGGTCCGTTCTGAGTCGAGACTCTGGGTCAGTCAAAACAGGAGGGTATGGTACTCCTCGCGTTCTCGACTTCCATGACCCTCGTTTCACTTCCCCTGGTCGTTCGGATAGATATCGGAGAAACGACTGTTATAACTGGATTTCCTCGAACCGGCCTTCCTCTTCCTCTACGTTTGCCTCGACTCCCTCTTCTACAGACTCATGTTTTACCTCTTCGACCGGAGACTGTTGTTTGCGTCGAGGGAAAAGTTCTTTTTCTTCCAGTTCCTCCTACTCCTACTCCTACTACTGCACCTACTATCCCCACTCCTGTGACTGTCGCGGTATCCCTCGAAGGCCATAAGAAGGGCGTCATTAAGGGTCTTTGGGCTTTGTCTGTGGAAGAGGAGGGACCGACAGAGACTACCGATACCTTCACCGTCGTCTCGACCCTCTCTCTACCTATTGTCATAATTATTCACCGAGTCACCGGAGGCCTGTCTCCTTTTTAGAGGAGGGGTTTCACTAACCAGACCTTCGAGGTCCCTTTTCACGTGGTCTAGAAGGGACTAAGCCCTCTGTCTCAGATTCAGAAGGTCAATGTTCAAGAGGTTTAGGGCCAGCCTCCTCGTCCTGTGGAGGAGGATGGTCCTCTGGTTGTCGTTGAGCCATTTTTCGTGAAGTGCCAAGAGACGAAGGAGGTGGTCCCTTCCGTCTCTCTACGTGTGTAAGAGGTCCAGGTACAAGTCACTCTGGAGTTCGAGGGCTCTCCCTTCGGGCCTCGGGATGAAAAAGGCGGCCTGGGGGCTTGGGGGACTTCCTCTTCTCAGGGGTCTTGGTGCCGCAGGTTTACGCCGGTCTAGGTCCCTGACCCTTCTGCACCTTCCCAGTAGGTCCAGTCTGAAAAGGCTTAAACCTCGGTTCTCCTTTAAGTGGGTCTCAAAGTACTCTAGACTTCTCCTCCCTCTCTTTCTCTCCTATCTTTTCTCTCTTCTTCCCTCCAAACGGAGTCCCGCCGCCAGGGCCATAACCTCTTCGTGACTGTCCCTCCTTCTCCTCCTTTACCTACTACTCCGGTAGTAACGACGGACCTCTGCGGCCGTTCTTCTTTGTTCCTGATTCGACGTCTCTTCTTCCCTCCTAAGGCGAGCCGTTTCCCTTAGACCCTCTCTGACTCCTGTGTCCCTCTTCGGAATGTTGAATCGTGTCCCGAGTTCTGTGTGTGTCGGTGTCGGGTGGTTCCCTGTTCCTACCCCGTTCCTAGCATACCTCCCCGTCTTCACTTCACTCGCCGTGGTCCGTCCTTCCGTGGTCTCCACCCCATCCCTCCTTTGTCTCTTCCTCTTCTTCTCGGTATTTGCCCTCCAGGTTTACTCCCTGGTCGACTGCGGTAAAGACAACGGGTCACGAAGACTTGAAACCATGAAGTGAATATACAAACTAAAAAAAGTAGTGTCTGATCTCTACTCGAATGTGTCCGTGATGTCAAACAACCTCTGAGGTTGAATAAGGTCTTTCCGACACTCATGTCCTGTACCAAGATATACATCTCCAAACTATTACTCTGGGTTCTTTAGATAGGACACCGTTCAGAGTAGAGAGGGTCGTCGACTCAAGACCAACAAACAAAACTTACAAAACCTAGAGGTAATTTAACTATACAACAGTTTATAAAGAACAAATAAGACCAGTGAAAATTGAGAAACCTATAATCACCTTTGGGTGAAATTCTCTGTGTCTACACAATGGTTCTCGGTGGGAGTGGAACACGATGTTTTCGATACAGAGGTCTGTTATGATTATAGTATAAAATTTTATAATTATATATTTTATAATAATAAATTTTTATTATAAATAATAATATTTTTATCATTGGTTCATAAATCCTATGTCACGTTACCCTTCGGTACCCAGAGGACGTGACGTCCGTCTAAGAAATGGTAGACTCGGTGGTCCCTTCGGGGTCCCTTCCCCTTCTGTGCTCCCCCGGGGAACTCTCATTGTCTACCTTGAGTTCTCTCTTTCCAAAATATCACCACTCGATTTCCATCTCTCAGGGAGACCTTACCATCCCCAATTTTCGTTTGGTGGTACTCCCTCTCTTTTTTGCTTCGGGTCGTGTTCCTCTACCTCTACATAAAAATACTCCAGAACACCAGTAGGAACGAAAAGCAAGGAAACTCCTAGTGACCTGTCACGGCACCCGTCAGGTAAACTAAGAAGAGACGTCAGATCTACCCGATCCAACTACTCTAAAGAATACACAACAAGAGTTCCAAAAAGTCGGAAGGTTTGTGTCCAAGCCTCTTCCGTTACCGTGGGGTGAGGTCATGAGGACGGACCTTTTAGGGTACCTACCTCCTCGGACCATCCGACGTCAGGTACCCCAGTAATTCTGTGTTGACTCGTTGAAGTGAAAGTGAAAAGTGAAATTACGTAACCTCTTCCTTTACCGTTGGGTGAGGTCACAAGAACGGATCTCTTAGGGTCCCTACCCCCTCGGACCACCCGACGGCAGATACCCCAACGTGTCTCAGCTTGTGTTGACTTCGCTGAATCGTCGTCGTTTGTGTCCAACTTAACGGTTTCGTTCTCTGCACAAAACCCGTGGATAGAGTTTGTAACCCCTTGAGTAAAGATATCAGGGAAAATTGGACGTCGTAGAACGTCCTAAGCTTTTATCCGTACACAGATTAAGTACTCTATATCAACCCTCCCGTCTTCTCCTTACTCCTTAGGTGGTTACCCTACATATCATTCACTAGTAATTAACACGCTAGTAAAAAGGATCTTTGTCAAAATATCCTGCACCTACACTACGTAGAAAAGATGTACCTAACAATTGTAATGTGTAACGTCACTCGTACTTATATGGTTCCGTTTTCCTTGTCTGAACTCGAGTTTGGGTCTGAACGTGTAATCGACGACAGTTTTATGACTTAATTAAACGAGTGAAAGGAAGATGGTGTAGTCGGACGTTAAGTCAGTGACTACCACGAAGAGAGGGGAAGTGATCGACTCCCTCTTACTCCGGAATTTTTTTTGTGTCGAGTCGGAAACAGGGTAAAGGGGGAAAGGAAGAAGGAAACGAGTGAAATGAAATCAGTCGGAATCAGGGATCAAAGGCACGAGTTGTCCAGCAACAGTAGTAGATTCTGCCACGACAGGAGTATCCGTTCTTCCGACCAACACCGAGTAAAATGGAAGACCCGTTCGAGTTTCGAAGGAGAGAGCAAAATGGGGATATCCTTCCAAAGACTGCATCCGTATCTGTTAGTCAACTCGTAGGTAAGATCTTCTGACTAGAAGATCTCTCTCCTAACTGTTATAGGGACCTTGTTGTCAAGAGAAAGAGAAAAGGACTAGAAGAATGGAACTTAATCGAACGTTTAACTGGTAGTTATAAATCTCTGGGTTCGAGTGCCTGACTTAATTGACTGTCCGGTCGACTCGTCGACGGGGGTCACGGACAAATATTCCTAGGTTAATTGTGTCCAGAGATGTGTACAGAAAAAATGATTGGATTCACCCTTTATTTATTTAAATAGAGTTAGTACAGTTCTTTGAAAAGTTTTGAGAGATCAGTCAGGATTGTCAGGTGACTCGCCTACAACTTGTTCGTACAATTTCGTAGAGCCATACTTCTCGGTGGATCAGAAAGAGGTTTGGACTTAAACTCGGACCACTTGTGTATGATTTCTATACTGGATCAGACGAAAATCAACTCAAGGATCCGATCTTTCTGTCGTTACCAGGAGTATCAGACATACACCTGATCGAGTCTCCGCCTTTGGGTTCTCTTCAGTTTCAGTTCTGGACGTCTTTCCGAAAACGACCGACACAGAGGTTCCTACAGAGGAAGTCCCAGGACACAAGTCCCTCCACAGGTGGACTCTCAAGTCCTAAGACTTAAGTGGACTAAGGACCTCAGGTCTAACATAAAACCATTTAGTGTAATTACTTTTGAAACATAGTCAATATTACTCGAACTTCCTTATCTACCCCAAACTTCATAATCCTAGGGTTCACACTGAAGACTTAATCTGGGTTAGATCCTACTATCCCACCTGAAGTCGGAAGGTCAGAGACTTACTGTACTTTTCCACACAAAATACAGTCATTTCAAGAGTCTTCTACCGCGTGGGCTTCACCTACTACTCTCAAGTCACCCCCTTGACAAATGTCTCCGTACCCGTCCCTATTCTCTCGTTTATCTTTGTCGCTTCGTGGGTGCATGGTCTTCTCACCCTATGACTAGGGCAGAACCCTGACTCCCCCGTTTCACTCCCTCGACAAAGATCTCGGTCGTTCTCGGCATTGGTGTCCTCCTCCCGGTGGATCGTTGGACCGTCCCCTCACTCTTCTTGATTATGGGACTGAAGAGAGAGGAGGATTTATAACTCGAGTACGATCATTGAAAAAAATCGGTTTGGATTGACATTAGGTCGTCCACCCTTTTGGGTCATCAGACCTCTTCTTGTTTTCCACTTAGCCCTCCCCGCTTGTCTCTTAATGGTCGTGTCTACAATTATGTGAACGTACCTTTCCGGTAGAGTCATCTCGGAAAAACTACTACAAAATTTGCTGACCCTCGTTGTACGTGACTTGTGTTCTAACTAGGTGATGATTCTTAATTCATTACCGGCCTTATCCCAAAATCGATGTGTTTTGGTCGATCGATTATCTCAGTCACTAAAACAAAACGTCTTTTCTTTTTCTCCCCTGTCTAGACTCAATTACATAGTAGATGAAAATTCAATATGTTTCTCGAGTGACCCTCTGAAGGTACCATTCCCTCTTATCATATGTCTGTCCCCGGGGTGTTCTCACCTTTAGGACGTATTCTAAGCCTCCATCGACCATTCTCTGTCTCTTCCGTAAAAAACTGGAGGTTCCAGACCTCCCCTTTACTTCAGTACCTCAGACACTTTTTGTTCCACCTAGACTTCGTGGGGTCGTTCTTTCTCCTCTGTGTGGGTTTAATCCATTAAGTTTTTCCTCAGTAAATGTCTCCACGTCTGTCTTACCTCTCCATATCACACGTGGGACTCCAAATCCCAATCCACGGACCCGGACTTCTCAGTTCTCGTCTACCTACTATAGGTTCTTATTCCCGTGTTAAAGTCCGGTCATGTGGTCAATAGGACACTATATAACAACCGGGACCCAATACTTCTGACGACAATCACAAACCTTTTAATAGTCTTTTCCCGTATGCTTAAAGAGACCTAAGGGACTTTGGAAATCAGGATCACAATAATCGGTTACTGTTAATTTATTGAAGAACGGTGTTGGACGGATTTTGTGCGATTTGTCTTAACGGGAACACTCTTCTTAGAACTCATTTAAATATGGATCGGAATCCTAGTAGACAGGAATACTTGAAACCAAGTCCCGAGTACAAAATTTCGTGATAAAAGACACAGTCGAGGACAACGATACGTCCTACGGAAGGTAGAAAAAGTCCATGGTTGATCTTTGGTGGAGGAGTAGGGACGTTGTGTGTGTGAGTTATCATTTAAAGTACATTTTGGAAATTCAGTACAGTAGGGGGGTTTACAGACGGTTTCAATCACATTTAGATAGGTACACGTACACTTCCATCAATAGTTATATTAAAATAAAGATATCCAAGGTTTGTGGTGATGACAGTAAAAACCTGTAGTACCGGGGCGGATCGTAGACACTCGTTGACACGTGTGTCTGGTCGACGACGTCGTTGACTCGGTAGGGTAAAGGTCGGTAAGCCAGTGGAGTTAGGGTCCTCCTGTACCGGAGAGTATCACCCGTCTTCTAGGTGAACCAAATCGAGATAGACACCGATCCAAGGACCTCCGTCTTCAACCTAAGTCGAAACCACCTTTGGGTCTCGTCACCGGTATTGGTTATTAAGTCAAGTTAAATCGAGACAAACCAATCCCAATCTCACTTACAGTCGGAACATGGTTGTGACCGGGTCCTGTGACACGATAATAGTAGTAAGATGTACTTCAGTACCTTTTGTCTCTGTTAGAGTTCATTCTCTCTCAGGATTTAGGGAGTCCTCTTTCCAAATACTTTTTAACGGGTCCAATCTCTTGTTAGTTCCAGGGACCCAGGTTCGAATCATCGGACGGTCCGTCTATCCTTCTCGTGGTTGGAGACTTAGAAGTTTCGAGTGTCGGTCGAGACTGTGGAGGAAAGGGAGTAGGGAGTGGACTCGGTCCACTAAGACGAGAAACGTACACAAAAGGAGTAAAACACTAGTGGTGGTAGAGGGGTTTGTCCCTGAGACGGATCGTTAACGTCGGAGTAAAGGAAAGGCAGATCAGATCTTGACTTAATTAGAAGTTCAAGTGTTAAGACCAAGAAATAGAGGAAGATGAATTCTTAAGATTACCGAGGGATAACGGATACTTTGCTTCGAATTTAAAGAAGGGAACCGTAAACTCTCGGCGGAGGGGGAGGTGAAGGTCGGGATGGATGACGAGGGAAGCACAGGGCTGAAGGCGGAGACACTCTTGTCGTGCGGTAACGTGTGTGAGAAAACACGGGAAAGAGTCCGAAAGGGGAGACGGAGTCCCGGGGGGTAGGGTGGGTGGGACGATAGAGGTACGAGTCTGTGGAGGTAAGAGACTCTAAGAGGAGATAGTTTTGAGAAGGTCGGTGGGACTGGTGTACGGAGAGAAGGAGGAAGACTTTATCGTGTCATAAAACAAACACGGACAGAAACCGTGAATGATGTGAGACGAAAAATAATATCCTTAAACCATGAATTCCAATTCTTACAGATGGAATGAATTCCTAACTATCATGGATTCCCAATAACACCTCAATATTCTTGAACCATTCATTTAATATGTAACCATATACATTAAGATATTATTTTTGTTGTGTAATAACAACAATATCAATAGTAATATTATTTGTGTTACACCACTTCACCAATTCGTGTGTCAAAACCTTAGACTAACTTTTTGGTGGTTGAATAATGTATAAATGGTATAAAGTTCGTTTCCTCTAACCAGGACTCACAAGAAACCTTCCTTACTACGATTTCGACTTTGAGGTCGTGAAACTGGTGGAGTATACTTCTCGACTGAGTAACCTTTTCTGGGACTACTACCCTCCCTAACCCCCGTCCTCCGCTTCCCTTACTGTCTCCTACTCTACCGACCTACCGTAGTGGCTGAGCTACCTGGACTCAGACTCACTTGAGGTCCTTGACCACTGCCTGTCCCTCCAGACCGTACGACGCTAAGTACCCCAGCGTTTCTCAGCCTGTGCTGACTCGCTGACTTGACTTGACTTCGTGATTCGACTCTCGAAGTTCGTACCCGATAGATGAAATAAGAGAAGTTTTTAAAATTTGAAATAAATAAATGAAGTCAAAAATTTGTACACAACACGATTTGTGATACGACCCGTGACTCTTAAGTCGTTTTCAGTTTTGTCCACTATTAAACGGGAGTTCCTCGATTATTAAAATAACTCTCGGTATCTACCATTTTTCCCTTAAATCTTATAATAAACATATAAATAATAGACAAATGAACAAACAAACAGTGAGAGAGGGATGACCCGAAGGGAGTATCGAGACAACCATTTCTTAGACGGACGTTACGTCTTCTGGGGTCCAACTAAGGACCCAGCCCTTCTAGACGACCTCCTCACTATCCGATGGGTGAGGTCATAAGAACCCGAAGGGAACACCGAGTCGACCATTTCTTATGACGACGTTACGTCCTCTGGATTCAAGTTAAGGACCCAACCCTTCTAGGGGACCTCTTCCCTTTCCGATGGGTGAGATCATAGAGACCGGACCTCTTAAGGCACCTGATACATCAGGTACCTCAACGTTTCTCGGTCTGTGCTGATTCACTGAAAGTGAAAGTGAGAGAGAGGGATGATGTCACATTCAAGGTGCTCCGACAACAAAGGACAACATTGGGGTCGTGATCTTCGGTTCGGATCGTTTTTCCACTGAGAGTTGTCTGTCAATAATACCGATTTTTATTATCAAGAGACTTTCTACCACCGGCCCTCATCCCACAATGGAATCTGTACCACTAATCCCTTTATAAAGAGACTACAAAGTTTCTTTGACTATCCCTGTGACTACGAGTCTCTCCATTTTACTATTTAATGGGTTCCGGTGTACCGACGAGATGCAGTTTAAGTTTTAAGTTTAACTCCAGACCAAACTTTCGGGTGTGTGGAACGTCTTATCTACTGTAGAGATTTCTCGAGTCCTGTCACGGACCGTGTGTTGTTAACGAGTCATTTATAGCAAATGTAGAAGATGATTTAACAATCAGAAATTTAGTTAAACAAAATTTTCACACCTTAATAACTAACTGATCACTTAATTACTAAGTCGTACTTAGTAAAAATCCGGGGTTTCTACAGTTAAACAAAGACAATCACTGTGAAAAGGGAGAAAGAAGGGAAAGAGGTGGGGGGAGACTACTCACCCGTTCAACAAATCCCCCACTATCCTCTCTCTTGTAGTGTCCTATGACCTCCAACCTCCCTTAAGGTCCGTAGAGACCCTCCGTCTCGTCGAGTCGGTCGACGAACCCTCTCGTTGGGAGTGAAGTGGGTGTAACTGACGACCCGGTCTCAACGACCTTCGTAAAGAGAGGTTCAGTGTCATTGAGACGTTTACGAAGTCATCTCGGGTCAGAACTGTTTACAGGTATGAGAGGTTTGGTCTCGTCTTCGACCCCTCCTCCCGACCCTCCGTTTTCCTTTCGTAGTCTCATCATTGACGAGGACCGGGACGAGACACGGTCGACGGTGGTCGGACGACACTGGAGCGAGTGTACCCCGACGATTCTCGACAAACCCCTCTTGGTCCGTAAGGACTTTCCTTGTGTCTCGTTGTTTCCGGGGACATCGTCCGTTTTCCCGTCTATCGTCCGTACTGAGTGACCTGTAACTCTGGGACACCGAGTTTACCTAGTAACGGAATAATCGTAAAGGGTTTGTTCTTCTTTTACATTTGTTCGCGAGTCTGTCCTTCGTTCCGTTACCGAAGGACAAAGGGGAGAGAGGGGTGGTTGTGGTGACGGGGTCTCTTGTGTCTCGTTCTTTCAAGGGTCTCAACACAACGAGAATACCTTGGGTAAGACCCTTCGTCCGACTGGTGGAGAGTCGAGGTGAGGTAAATCGGACGACTGGTTGTATTGTTAGGACGTTTCGACCACAATTATAGGGGGAAAATGTCTACCCTTTTAGACCGACTTTTCTTAATTCACTACACGAGTCCTAGTGTTACATTCATTCCTTCGTCCCTAAACTTGGATCTATACAGACTGAAATTTCGGTGAAAAAAAGATGGTGTGGTAAAAGGAAATTTTTCTAGATACCGGTCCCTCCTTAATTTTCGTGTTAACGTTTTTTTGGACTTTAGTTTCACATCCGACGACTGTCTAACTGGTAGGTCTTCTATGTCAGGGACTTGTTTCGGGTTCGAGTCTTTGACCGAAAGGAGGTAGGTCGTACAATCGGACGAGTGATTATTAGTCAGGTCACTCTTTCTCAAGGTCCTTCTACTGTTCGGGTCTTGGGGGTCCCTGGCGACAATTTATCCTCGAAATGAATTTCCTACCATACAAGTTTCTCCAACTCTAAAGGTGTGCGAAAGAGAAGACTGAGGGTCCTCTCTTCGAAAGTAAGGTCCCTCAGTGTTATAAACACGTAGAAAGTCTGTCGAAAGAGAAAAATTTCGACGTGTCGTATCCGCCAACACCTCGAGAGTTAAATAATGTTTCCGACGACCCTCTCTACGTCTCTCGACCTCCCACACACACACTCTCTCTCCTTTTCTCTCATCTCTCTCTCTTTGTCTTCGTCTGTTCTCTATAATCCGTTTAGTGAGTAGGAGTGTCAGGGAATTTGTCTTCTTTGTACGGGGTAGAAACTATCGTCACGTGAGTTCTACTTACTCCTAAAGTCAATAACTTTGGTTCAGGGGGATTTTGGTTCAAGGAAATGACTCAAATACTACGGTTGTGGACAAGTTGAGGTCTAACTCCTCATAGTTTTTGTCCCCCCAACTTTACCTCGTCCTGGGACACCACGGGAGATCGTATGTTTTCGGAAATGTACAGGGGACAAAGAATAAACATCCCTTTTCCGATGTCGGAAGGACTGGAAGGGACTCAAGGTTTCCCCTCTAAGTCAAGGATTAATCCCTTCTCTCCCCTTACGTCTTTGTCGCCCCACCAGTCCTTTGTCATCACACCCTATTTCGTTACAGGAGGAACTCCCCATATACATTCTGGGTACCTAGTTCGGACACGAGGGACGTTACCTTCACACCTAAGAATTGATCACCTGGTGGTCCCTTCAGGTCAAAATTCGTTTCAAAATTAGTTATATAGAGCTGGCCAAAAAAAGATGACCTCGATTCGGAAGGGGGGGTGGGTCCACCTCCGACATTGAACTCCGACTCGTGTTCATGAATCTGGAGGTCTAACCAACCTTAGTCTACCGACTATTAACTCTACACTGGGGGTAATGGAATAGTGGTTGGTTAGTCTTCTTTCAGTGTATGGGACGTCGGAAAGAGGGGGTCCAAAACAGATTTGTGAAGGGACTCTCGAAGTGATCACCAAGTCACCATTTCTTAGGTGGACGGTTGCGTCCTCCGTTCCTGAGCTAGGGACTAGACCCTTCTAGGGTGTACGGGTACACTGTGTCGATAACTCGGACACGATATCTTGGATGCTCAGTGTCGATGACTCGGGTGCACGGATCTCCGGTGCGAGGTGTCCTCTGTGGTGTTACTCTTCGGGTTCGTGACGTTACTTCTCATCGGGGACGAGTGGTGTTGATCTCTTTTGGGAGTGCCGTTGCTTCTGGGTCGTGTCGGTTTTTATTTGTCTATTTATTTTACCAAAGAATTTTCTGTGAAGGGACACTGACAATTCCTCAAACTCGAAAAACTTGTTCTCGACGGGTAAGAGGAACGAACCCGGAACGTTGTTTGGAAAGAGAAGAAGTTTAAGGTGACAAAACCAAACGAACGGGAGTGACACGCACTCCGTGGGTTTGGACCCTAGTTGTTGTCATACTCGTTTTAAGTCGGTTTATCCAAACGACGACGACGATTCAGCGGGGTCAGCACAGGTTGAGACACGCTGGGGTATCTGCCGTCGGGTGGTCCGAGGGGACAGGTACCCTAAAAGGTCCGTTCTCATGACCTCACCCCACGGTAACGGATATCTGTTTGTAATATAAATAATTAGTTGTTATGAAACCTGGACGATATTTTCTAGTGAGATCAACTAAAGTAGGTAAGTAAAGAAGAAAGTTAAGTGTTCGTGTCTACCTCAAAAATGATCCCCTGTTCTTAAAAAGACCCACGACCTTTACCTTTCTACTTACTTTGTGTTACAGAAAGAGACTTCTCAGACTTATGTCAGGTCGTCTAAGAGATTACTTTCCGTGAAGTCTCGGGTCTCCGATGAAACCGAACTTTAGGGTCACAATCTTAGAAAGGAAACTCAATTCCGTGGTCGATGTCAATGTCGATATCAGACACTTAATTCCCATCGAGTCACCGTACCTAATCGATCACAGGGAAACTTTACTCTGTCTGTGACTCTTTCTTTCAAAACTACCTCCTTATAGTTTTCCAAGTTCTCAGATTTTTAACAGTCACCTTATTGTTTCCTGTGCACTCCGGTAAATGTTTAGTTTTTCTCCTGGAGAAAGGTGGAGAGAAGAGACAACAAAATACAGAGAATTCTATGTGTGTAGAAACGTGTGTTACGTCACTCGTGTCGTGAGAAATACAAAAAAATTTCAGACACACACAGTCGTCACATCAGTTCGGTTAGTTACAAAAAGCAAACTAGTACTTTTAACACTTCAAAATCCGTTATTACAAAGGACCTGCGTTGTTGTGACAAAGGTTGCACTAAAGTTTGATCTACTAAAAAGTTTAACATAAATAATAATATTTATTGAAGTGGTGGGGTACTGTTATTTGTCATATTTAGTTCATGAGATTTGAGACCAGAACATCGGGACTAGAAGTCACTTTAGAGTCGAAAAAAAAAAAAAAACTCAGATGTCAGAGAAAAGAAGTTAGACATAACCTTCTATTAACTAAATGTTACAACACAATCAAAGTCCACATGTCGTTGCACTTAGTTAATATGTGTGTGTGTGTGTGTATGTGTGTGTATATATATATATGTGTGAGAAAAAATCTAAACAAAGGGTATATCCGACAATGTCTCATAACTGACCTCAAGGGATACGATATGTCCTCCAAGAATAATTAATAGTCAAAATACATAGTATTACATATATATAGTTAGGGTTAGAGGGTTGACTAAGGAGGACGGGAATGAGGGACCATCGGTATTCAGACAAAAGGTGTATACATTGAAATAAAGATAAAACATTTATTCAACTAAACATGGTAAAAAAGTTCTAAGGTGTATATTCGTTATAATATACCATAAACAGAAAGACACAGACTGAATTCAAGTGAGTCATACTCTTCGAGATCTACGTAGGTGCAACGACGTTTACCGTGATAAAACAAGGAACATGCCCGGTGTAGAAGGCGGAGACAGGGAGACGACGACCCGCAGATCCCACGAAGGTACGGGCCGATAACATTTGTCACGATGTCCCTACAACACCACGAACAGAGAAAACCTTAATACCAAGAGGGACCCATACACGGGTCCTCACCCCAACGACCTAGTATGCCCCTCGAGATAAGAAATCAAAAAATTCCTTTGAGATATGACAAGAGATATCACCGATATGGTCAAATGTAAGTCGATTTCACTCCCACTCACACAACCGAGGTCTCAGTTCGACTTTACAAAAAATTCCTATCAAAACCCGAAGGGACCACCGAGTCTCCAATTTCGTAGACGGACGTTACAACCTCTGGACCCAAGATAGGGACCCAACCCTTCTAGGGGAACTCTTCCTTTACCGTTGGGTGAGGTCATAAGAACGGACCTCTTAGGGTANCAAGAGATATCACCGATATGGTCAAATGTAAGTCGATTTCACTCCCACTCACACAACCGAGGTCTCAGTTCGACTTTACAAAAAATTCCTATCAAAACCCGAAGGGACCACCGAGTCTCCAATTTCGTAGACGGACGTTGCAACCTCTGGACCCAAGCTAGGGACCCAACCCTTCTAGGGGAACTTTTCCTTTACCGTTGGGTGAGGTCATAAGAACGGACCTCTTAGGGTACCTGTCTCCTCGGACCACCCGATGTCAGGTACCCCAGCGTTTCTCAGTCTGTGTTGACTCGCTGAAGTGAAGTGAAGTGAAGTGAAGTGAAGTGAAGTGAAACGATCAGATCTACACACTAGATAGTCCATTAACTTAAAGAGATTTAGATGAAGTAGACATTTTACCCACCTCACCCAACAGTACGGGAAGAGGTGGGTACGGGAGGAGGTACGTAAAATGGACTTCATCTAAATCTCTTTAAGTTAATACGAAATGAACTGGAGTGTTAATGTTTTACGAGATTGTTTATACCGTACCTTAAAATCTTGAGGTACCCGACAAGACTAAGAGAACGAAATAAAATTGATAGTAGGGGTCTGGAGATTTAGTTTCTGACTATAGTATTGTTTGGGACCTGTGTATTAAAAATTAACTTAACTGATATATACCGACAAAGAAGTCAACTTACAGGACTGGTACAGACCTCAATAAAAGATACAAACAAGGAAAAAGGAGACTCCTCTATATAAACTAGACTCTGGTAGACAATAAAAGACATTGTTAAAAGAGTAAACCGAAACTCGATCGACGACCTTAGTCTACACGATGGAGTCTAAACAATCAAGTGTGGTTTTTGTAATTATGGATGACGAACTCTTACAAGACCATTTCACTCTTACTGGAAACAATCATTACGGTGATAGTCGAAAGGATTAATTCGACAAACTTACGATACTAAATCCATGAGACTTCTTCTGTCTTCTCTTTACCTCGGGGACGATTACAGTAAGACTTCGTCTCCATGTGGAGAAGTGTCACAGTTATTTTCTCGACGCAGATAACGTCCACGAGTCGTTAGGGTGACACCTTGATACCCCTCGGTGTCGACTTCCTACAACCACTAATCACTGGTGACGTCTGAAGACGGTAGGGCTCTCATTTCCGTGACAAATTAACGAGCCCAATTGACGAGAACAGATTTTCTTTGTAATTCTTACTATCCTTTAGAGAGGTACAGTTTTCATAAAAAACATTCTGCAAGTCAAAGGTCTAATCTTTTCTGTTTTGATGTGAGTGACTAGTTAATCTCTCATTTAATTTCTTAATTTTCTCACCTATTACTTCACACTTGACCTTACTATGTCTGGCAATATGAAAGAAAAATTTGTAATAACTCTAAAGGAAGAAGGTAATGGTTTTTTCTTCTTTTATCTGTTCTTTGAGAGTCACTTCGTTCAAACATTGTATTTCTTTTTGTGTGTGTTCTTTTAGTATAGTGGACCTCTATCAGTGACAAAACTGTAAAGAGATACGTATATATTTATACATGAAATATATGAGTTTTAGTGTAATATGTCTGATAAAAAATTTGAAGTCAAGTCAATTCAACGAGTCAACACAGGTTGAGAAATACTGGGGTACCTGGTGTCGTGCATTCTAAAGGTACAGGTAGTAGTTGAGGGGCTCGAACGAGTTTAAGTACAAGTAGCTCAACCACTACTGTAGGTTGGTAGAGTAGGAGACAGCAGGAGAAGAGGAAGACGGAAGTTCGAAAGTGTCGTAGTCCCAGAAAAGATCACACAGTCAAGAAACGGTAGTCCAACGGTTTCATGACCTCGAAATGGAAGTCGTAGTCAGGAAGACTACTTATAAGTCCTGACTAGAGGAGATCCTACCTGACCAACGTAGAGGAACGTCAGGATCCCTGAGAGTTCTCAGAAGAGGTTGTGAGGTGTGAGGTTGATCTCAGAAGAGGTCAGAAAACTACAAGTTTTCGTAGTTAAGAAACCGTGAGTCGGTATAAATATCAAGTTGAGAGTGTAGGTATGTACTGATGACCTTTTTGGTATCGAAACTAATCTACCTGGAAACA
The DNA here is from genome assembly GCA_006410555.1 of Capra ibex. Lineage (NCBI taxonomy): Eukaryota > Metazoa > Chordata > Mammalia > Artiodactyla > Bovidae > Capra > Capra ibex. The sequence goes on from SJYO01006649.1 coordinate 2,183,953, forward strand.
ACCGTTTCATTACAGAGACAAAAAATTATACGACAGATCCAACCAGTATTGAAAAGAAGTTTCCTCGTTCGTAGAAAATTAAAGTACCGACGTCAGTGGTAGTCGTCACTCAAACCTCGGGGGGTTTTATTTCAAACTGTGACAAAAGTGACAAAGGGGTAGATAAACGGTACTTCACTACCCTGGTCTACGGTACTAGAATCAAAAGACTAACAACTCAAAATTCGGTTGAAAAAGTAAGAGTAGAAAGTGTAATAGTTCTCCGAGAAATCAAGAAACGAAAGACGGTATTTCCACCACAGTAGACGTATAGACTCCAATAACTGTAAAGAGGTTTACTATACTATAAAGAGGTATAATATATCTATAAAGAGGGATACTATACTAGGTTGTCTTCAACCGTTAAACTAGAGACCAAGGAGACGGAAAAGATTTAGCTCAAACTTGTAGACCTTTAAGAGTCAAGTCCGGACGACTCCGGACCGAACCTCTTAAACCCCGTAATGAAACGGTCGCCCACTTTACTCATGTTAACACGTTAGCAAACTTGGAAGAAACCGTAACAGAAAGAAACCCTAACTTTACTTTTGACTGGAAAGGGTCGGGACACCGGTGACGACTCAAAAGGTTTAAACGACCGTATAACTCATGTCGTGAAAGTGTCGTAGTAGAAAATCCTGACCTTTATTGAGTCGACCTTAAGGTAGTGGAGATGATCAAAACAAGTATCGGCACGAAGGATTTCGAGTGAACTGAATCGTGAGGTCCTACAGACCAAGATCCATTCACTAGTGTGGTAGAGTCAATAGACCTAGTAATTCTTAAAAAAAAAAAAAAAAACCATATCAAGAAGACACATAAGAACGGTGGAGAAGACTTATAGAAGACGAAGACAATCCAGGTATGGTAAGGACTGGAAATAACACGGGTAAAAACGTACTTTACAAGGGAACCATAGAGATTAAAGAACTTCTCTAGAGATTAGAAAGGGTAAGATAATAAAAGGAGATAACGAAACGCGACTAGTGAATCCTTCCGAAAGAATAGAGAGGAACGATAAGAAACCTTGAGACGTAAGTCTACGAATATAGAAAGGAAAAGAGGAAACGGAAAGTAAAGAGGAGAAGAGTCAATAAACATTCTGGAGGAGTCTGTTGGTAAAACGGAAAAACGTAAAGAAAAAGAACCCCTACCAGAACTAGTGACGGAGGACATGCCGCAATGTTTGGAGACAGATGTCACGAAGTCCGCGGGATAGTCTAGATTAGAGAACTAAGATAAACAGTGAAGGTGACACATTAGTATTCCCTAAACTAAATCCAGTATGGACTTACTGGATCGCCAAAAGGGATAAAAGAAGTTATATTCAGACTCAAACCGTTATTCCTCCAGTACTAGATTCGATGTCAGTCGAGGGTGAGAACAGAAACGACTGACGTATCTCGAAGTCGTAGAAACTGACGTCTTATCTTAGTTAGACTAAAACCATAACTGGTAGACCACTACAGGTACACATCAGAGAACACAACAACCTTCTCCCACAAACGATACTGGGTGCGTAAGAGAACCGTTTTGAGACAATCGGAAACGGGACGAAGTAAAACATGAGGTTCCGGTTTGAACGGACAAGGAGGTCCATAAAGAACTGAAGGATGAAAACGTAAGGTCAGGGGATACTATTTTTCCTGTAGGAAAAACCACAATCAAGATTTTCCAGAACATCCAGTAGTATCTTGGAAAGTCGAAGTCGAAGAAGTTGTAATCACAAACCCCGTATCTGAACTTAATGTCACTATAATTTACCAAACAGAACCTTTACTTGTCTCTAGTAAGACAGTAAAAAGTCTAACATAGGTTCATGACGTAAAGTCTCAGAAAACAACTGACACTCCCGATGAGGTGAAAAAGATTCCCTAAGAACGGAATCTTTCTTATCATCATCTATATTACCAGTAGACTTAATTTAAACGGGTAAGGCCAGGTAAAATCAAGTAGCTAAGGATTTTACAGTTACAAATGAGAACGGTAATTGTAAAAATTTGAATTATAAGTGAAATATCAGAAGGGTATATTCTATGAAAATTATTTGAAATATCATAAAAATCGAAACTAGACCTTGAGTAAAACGTTTAAAGATACGAACTAATTAATGAATATAAAAGAACGAAAGGACATTATTTGTCATAACTCTACTCATTGGAATATGTATGGACCAACACATAGACACATCAATAAAGAAGTCTTATTTAAGGATACGTATGTATGTCTTTTGGTTTTTGAAGAAACATTATACAACGGTTATACGGAAGATCTGGTAGACATATTTAAGTAATAGTCGTTATCATGGTTCAAGAGTGTAGGGTGGACACGACCAATAATAGTTGTATACGCGTGAAAACGATTATGTTTTATTAACAAACTTAAGATTAATTTCGATTCTAATAAACTACGAAGGACGACGGTCCATGACCCGATTACGGAATTCTCTATTACTCCAGTCGGTAAAAATCCAGGAGGTAGTCGGGTTGGTTCGTTGTGGTTGGAAGATCAGACCCGCTAAGTATTAGGTAACGAGAATTTCTCTGGTCTTTGATTTTGGGGTAACGGGAACTCAGGTAGAAAGTAGACCATGACGAGTGCTCGGTCACGAGACCGTGGTCGAGAGACACGTAATACGGGTCCTACGAGACATGAAGGACCGAGATGGACGTGTGGGTGACGGGAGGTGAAGGTTGGGTGGGAGAAATCCATGAAAAAGAAATATCTAAGACGAAACTTTACAGAAAGAATAAGTCATTAAGTATGTACTTGTAAATATAAATGTGTATCTCTACAAGTAACATAAAGGAGTGTTGAGGAACATAAAAACCTTCCAACCATTACTACAGGGGAAAACGTAAGAACTGAAGTCATTAAAGACAGAAAAAAAGAAAAAAGAACGAGTCAGATTGATTTCCGAACAGTGAACACAACTAAAAATAAGTTTCTTGGTTGAAAAATAACTAAAAGAGGTAGCAAATAAAATAAATAAGGAAAAATTTTAAAAATTTTACAATATATATATTAATTAAGTGTTATAACACAATCAAAGTCCACATGTCGTTTCACTAAATCAATATGTCTAAGTATATAAAGAAGAAAAAGTTTAATAAAAAGGTGTATCTGATAATGTCTCATAACTCATATCAAAGGACACTACATGTTATCTAGGAACAACTAATAGACGAAATGTATATCATCACACGTATACAGTTAGGGTTCGAGGGTTAAGTAGGTGGAGCAGGTAAAGGGGGAACCATAGGTATTCAGACGGGAGATTCAGATACTCATACAAAGACAAGACATTTATTCAAGTGACCGTAGTAAAGAAATCTAAGGTGTACGCACTATAGTATACTATAAACAGAAAGAGACTGAATGAAGTGAAGTATACTATTAGAGATGCAGGTAGGTACAACGACGTTTACTGTAATAAAGTAACGCAAAATACCGACTCTTTATAGGGTAACATATGTGTATGGCGTAGAAGAAATAGGTAGGGAGATAACTACCTGCAAATCCAATGAAGGTGTAGGATCAATGACAGTGGTCACGACGTTACCTGTGACTCCACGTACATAGAAAAGTTTAGTACCACAAGAGGTGTGTATACGGGTCCTCATCCTAACGAACTAGTTTACCATCGAGATAAAAATCGAAAAATTCTTTGAAGAGGTGTCATCGACATGGTTAAATGTAAGGGTGGTTGTCACATTCTCCCAAGGGAAAAGAGGTATGGCAGAGATCGTAAATAACAAACATCTGTAAAACTACTTCCGGTAAGACTGGTCACACTCCCCTATGGAGTAACATCAAACCTAAACGTAAAGAGATTACTAATCACTACGATCTGTTGCAATAGGAACTGACACCATCTAATTAATTCGACACGGGGTCTGGGGATTCTCTTACGGAAATGAGTACGAGGGAACCGTTCAACGACGTCTTAACACCACGTCCTCGTTTTACGGGAAACATTATTAATAGTCACACACAAATACACGTACACACTTCATGAGTTGAATAGAGACAAGTTGTGGATTCTCTGACGCGATCTTTCGTACTTTGAATTTGTAAGACGTTAATTTCGTCTTTAACCGTTAAACCTATAGTCGGTTTCCTTTGACTAGATTATGATTCATTTTTAAACTACAGTTCCGTCTCAAGTCTCATGACTTTCCCGTCCATCTTGTAAGGGTGTCTTGTCCGTCCTTACTGTCCGAGGGTAGGATCTACGTCCCAATTTGACGACCCTGGATCTCGACAGTTAATGTAGTGTGGATGGAGTTCACTTCCTGTCGAGACTCGTCGAAGGGTTCAAAGTAGAACTTCCTGTAGTCTCTGACAAGGATAACTACGGTCTTTCGGTCCTTCGGTCTTAAGAGGTCGTGGAAGGGAATGAGAACGAGAAGAAGAGAAAACAAAAGAAGATCAGGGACTCAATTTCTCATATCTCTCTTCTCTCTTATTTTGAAGGAGTCTCAGTGTTCGGAGACTAACAAAAGAGGAGAAAGGATCTGACTTTGTTCATCGATCTCTCCCTTTTCTTAAGATGAGTATTGGTAGGATTCATAAAGTTACCTTTCGAGACTCGTCGTTACAGTCACATTCGACTTCTCACGATGTCTCTGTCCTTCCCCTGTCCCGTGTTAGAAATTTTCTTACTGTCGGTGCCTTCAATATTGGTTTGACCAATATTAGTTGATCCAGGTTCTTCCCTATGTTAAATGAAGGACGCTGACCGTGTGAATCGTGGTCGCCGACGTTGGCCGTGTGTATCGCGCCGGCTCTCCTCGATGGGGTGCAGGGTCTAGTCCCCGTCGTCGACTCTCACGGTCCGACGCTGCCACGTCCTTTCCGATTCTCCTCGATGGGATCAGGTTCCGGTCTCCGTCGCCGGCCCTCCTCGATGGGGTGCAGGTTCCTCGCCACCGACGCTCCCACGTCCTCCCGGATGTCCTCGATAGGGAGCAAGTTCCAGTCCTCCCCGCCGCCACTCCTCTATAGGAAGCAGGTTCCATTCCTCGTCGTCGACGCGAAACGACCTCGTCGACACTTCTCTATGGGGTGCGGGTTATGTCTCTTTGGGTTCATTCTGTCCTCAACGTTCTCCCGTAGTCTCCCGTTTGTGTGACTTTGGTATTAGTGTCTTTTGACCAGTTAGATTAGTGTGATCCTAGTGTCGGAACAGATTGAGTTACTTTGATTCGGTACCGAGGTGGGTTCTGCCCGTCCAGTACCACCTCTCCAGACTGTCTTACACCAGGTGACCTCTTCCCTTACCGTTTGGAGAAGTCATAAGAACGGAACTCTTGGGGTACTTGTCATCCTTTTCCGTTTTACTATCCTATGACTTTCTCCTTGAGGGGTCCAATCATCCATGGGCTATACGATGATCTCTAGTCACCTCTCTATTGAGGTCTTTCTTACTTCCCTACCTCGGTTTCGTTTTCGTTATGGGTCAACACCTACACTGACCACTATGTTCGTTCCAGGTTACGACATTTGTCGTTATAATGTATGTTTGGACCTAACAGTCCAGGTACTTAGTTCCGTTTAACCTTCACCAGTTTTTTCTCTACCGTTCTCACTTGTAGTTGTAAGATGTTTAGTCACTTGATTTCACGTGACCTTACCCCCTTAATTGAGTCTACTGGTAATATAGATGATGACGTCCGTCCTTAGGGAGTCTTCTTTACGTCATCGGTAGTACCAGTTGTTTTCTCAGGTTTTACGTCATGAACCTACGTTAGAGTTTTTGTTGTCTTACTAGAGACAAAGGTTCCGTTTGGTAAGTTATAGTGTCATTAGGGTTCAGATACGGGGTTGGTCATTGCGACTTCTTCGACTTCAACTTACCAAGATACTTCTGGATGTTCTGGAAAATCTTGATTGTGGGTTTTTTCTACAGGAAAAGTAATATCCCCTGACCTTACGTTTTCATCCTTCAGTTCTTTGTGGATTTCATTGTCCGTTTAAACCGGAACCTTCTACCTTACTTCGTCCCGTTTCCGATTATCTCAAAAAGGTCCTCTTACGTGACCAGTATCGTTTGTGGGAGAAGGTTGTTTTATTCTCTTCTGAGATGTGTACCTGTAGTGGTCTACCAGTTGTGGCTTTAGTCTAACTAATATAAGAAACGTCGGTTTCTACCTCGTCGAGATATGTCATTTGTTTTTGTTCTGGTCCTCGACTGACACCGAGTCTAGTACTTGAGGAATAATGGTTTAAGTCTGAATTTAACTTCTTTCATCCCTTTTGGTGATCTGGTAAGTTCATACTGGATTTAGTTTAGGGAATACTAATATGTCACCTTCACTCTTTATCTAAATTCCCGGATCTACACTATCTATCTCACGGACTACTTGCTACCTGCCTCCAAACACTGTAACATGTCCTCTGTCCCTAGTTCTGGTAGGGGTACCTTTTCTTTACGTTTTTTCGTTTTACCGACAGACCCCTCCGGAATGTTTATTCACACTTTTCTTTTCTCCGTTTTTTGTTTCCTCTTTTCCTATCTATATTCGTAGACTTACGTCTCAAGGTTTCTTATCGTTCTTCTCTATTCTTTCGGAAGAAGTCGCTAGTTACGTTTCTTTATCTCCTTTTGTTGTCTTACCTTTTCTGATCTCTAGAGAAGTTCTTTTAATCTCTATGGTTCCCTTGTAAAGTACGTTTCTACCCGTGTTATTTCCTGTCTTTACCATACCTGGATTGTCTTCATCTTCTCTAATTCTTCTCCATCGTTCTTATGTGTCTTCTTGACATGTTTTTTCTAGAAGTACTGGGTCTATTAGTGCTACCACACTAGTGAGTGGATCTCGGTCTGTAGGACCTTGTACTTCAGTTCACCCGGAATCTTTCGTGGTGATACTTGTTTCGATCACCTCCACTACCTTAAGGTCACCTCGATAAAGTTTAGGACTTTCTACTACGACACTTTCACGACGTGAGTTATACGGTCGTTTAACCCTTTTGAGTCGTCACCGGTGTCCTGACCTTTTTCAGTCAAAAGTAAGGTTAGAGTTTCTTTCCGTTACGGTTTCTTACGAATTTGATGGTGTGTTAACGTGAGTAGAGTGTACGATCATTTCATTACGAGTTTTAAGAGGTTCGGTCCGAAGTCGTTATGCACTTGTCACTTGAAGGTCTACAAGTTCGACGAAAATCTTTTCCGACGTCTTGTTCTCTAGTTTAACAGTTGTAGGTGGCCTAGTACCTTTTCCGTGCTCTTAAGGTCTTTTTGTAGATAAAGACGAAATAACTGATACGGTTTCGGAAACTGACACACCTAGTGTTATTTGACACCTTTTAAGACTTTCTCTACCCTTATGGTCTGGTGGACTGGACGGAGAACTCTTTAGACATACGTCTAGTCCTTCGTTGTCAATCTTGACCTGTACCTTGTTGTCTGACCAAGTTTGGACCTTTTCCTCATGCAGTTCCGACATATAACAGTGGGACGAATAAATTGACGTATCTACGTCTCATGTAGTACTCTTTGCGACCTGACCTTCTTCGTGTTCGACCTTAGTTCTAACGGCCCTCTTTATAGTAATTGGAGTCTATACGTCTACTGTGGTGGGAATACCGTCTTTCACTTTTCCTCGATTTGTCGGAGAACTACTTTCACTTTCTCCTCTCACTTTTTCAACCGAATTTCGAGTTGTAAGTCTTTTACTTCTAATACCGTAGACCAGGGTAGTGAAGTACCCTTTATTTACCCCTTTGTCACCTTTGTCACTGTCTGAAATAAAACCCCCCGAGGTTTTAGTGACGTCTACCACTAACGTCGGTACTTTAATTTTCTCAGAATGAGGAACCTTCTTTTCAATACTGGTTGAATCTTTCGTATAACTTTTCGACTCTGTAATGAAAAGGTTGTTTCCAGACAGATAAGTTCCGATACCAAAAAGGTCACCAGTACATACCTACACTCTCAACCTACACTTCTTTCGACTCACAGTTTCTTAACTACGAAAACTTGACACCACAACCTCTTCTGAGAACTCTCAGGGAACCTGACGTTCCTCTAGGATGGTCAGGTAAGACTTCTAGTCGAGACCCTAAAAAACCTTCCTTACTAAGATTTCGACTTTGAGGTCATGAGACCGGTGGACTACGCTTCTCAACTGAGTGACCTTTTCTGAGACTACGACCCTCCCTAACCCGCGTCTTCCTCTTCCCCTGCTGTCTCCTACTCTACCGACCTACCGTACTGACTGAGCTACCTACACTCAGACTCACTTGAGACCCTCAAGTACATCTGGTGTGACACCATCACACCGTCCTTCCTTTCACCCCACACCCGCTATCAGAGTAGGACAGGGACACTACCTGTCCCTCCGGACCACACGACGCTAAGTACCCCAGCGTTTATCAGCTTGTGATGACTCACTGACTTGACTGGACTCTAAATCTCGGAATCATATACGAGTAACATTATGTAGTCGGATACTATTTATTGGGTGGGTATCCTCGATATTGTCAATGTTCCGGTTCTTTTTTTTCTTGTCTTTCACCCGTCACCGGTTTAAGAACCTTTAGAGATGGGAAGGGGTTTTACCGACCTTACGAGTAGGATGAGTAATCGGATACTGTAATTGGTTGGAATATTTTTGGTTGCTGAAAAATAGGACCGTGGAGAACGGAAGACTCTACCGGGTCTGAGACAGATACTTCACACATGGAGGGACTTATTTGGAGGAAAACGAAATGACACCGAACGAGAACTTAAGAAAGGACAGTCTTCGGTTCTGGATGTGGACCGTCGACAGAGACCCTGAACGGTCCCGAGTCCCTTCAGGGACCCTGCTCTGATAGGGGAGTGTGGGGTGAAAGGAAGGACGGTGTGATGGCGTCACACCAGACGTACTTACCATACTCCTCTTCTTACAACGATTCTGAGATAGGCAGAAATAAGTTAGGGTGTTCTACCTTTACCTGTGATAAGGTCCTTACCTTACTTATTGGGACCGACCCCGACCCAACAAGTAGGTGGAAAAGGTATCGGGTCTTCTCTATACTGAGTTTTAGTGGATTGACCGATTAGAGACTAAAATATATATATATGTTTATGTCCTCTTCCGTTACCGTGGGGTGAGGTCATGAGAACGGACCTTTTAGGATACCCGCCTCCTCGGACCATCCGACGTCAGGTACCCTAGAGCTTCTCAGCCTGTGCTGACTCGCTGAAGTGAAAGTGAAAAGTGAAAGTACGTGATCTCTTCCTTTACCGTTGGGTGCGGTTACAAGAACGGACCTCTTAGGGTCCCTGCCCCCTCGGACCACCCGAAGGTAGATACCCCAGCGTCTCTTAGACTGTGCTGACTTCGTTGAATCGTCGTCGTCGTCGTCGTCGTCGTCGTATATACTTATGAGTAACATATCAGGTTAAGATAAAGGAGTCATTACCTTTTCTAACGGTCGACAGACGGGTGATAAGTAAGAGAGGGGAAAAAGAAATATTATATTAACACTAAACCCCCCTCCCCTCACTAATTTACAGGTCGGTTTTTGACTTAAAGGGTTGAACAGAATGTCTCTAACCCATTGACATACTGATTCGAAACCGAAGATTTTGTAACTTGGAAACCCCTTTCGGGGAATTTTTTCTGACAACTCAGTCAACCCTCAGGGGTAACCGGAAGGGGAAGGAAAGGAGGGACGTTTCTTGACACCTAAGTTACAAACCTGTACGTTACAGGTTCGACACTGGAACTTCACTAAACACTTACCGTTGGTGTGTTATTCAAACCGAAGATCTTCCTCAGTCTTCGTAATTTCGCAAGACGTCTCTGTCGTCTAGTCGGAATTAGACGGGTATAGGTTTGAATTAAATGTACTCTCTTTTTATTTGAAGGTAGAAAAAATTCAGTGACGATAAGGTCTTGAGACAACGATTCTCACCTTGTTGAGGATTGTGGAATACATTATCCGTCTTACAGGGACCAATCCACATAAAAGAAAAAGGTTCTTTTTAACCATTTTGGCTAAATATATAGTTAGAGGATAATTCAGATCAATCATCCCTTTTTCGAGGGTTTCGGAGACATGAACGTCACTTAAAGACCTAGAACAAAACGTACCTCGTAGTCTATTACGATGGGCTTTGGGTCCAAGAGGAAAACCACTCACAGTTCGGTTTTTTGTGTCAGTTCGGCTTCTCATCCTCATCCTTCCTTAATAATGAATGTCGTTCATTCTTTGTGGACCCCAGAAAGGGTTTCATCAGAGAGACTTGTCGTTTTAAAGTCTTTAAAATTCGATTATGTACGTATAAGTACCTCCCCGAACCCTCCAGTTGTCTCAGGTTCAAAATCAACTAACTTCAGTGCTCCCAGTCTTTTCCAGTTGTAGTAGTAGGGAATCCAAGGTCAACTAGACCTTTAACTAGTGAAGTCCGATTATAAAGGGACTATTATTAGTAAACGAATACGTGATTCCAGGCTGATCAGTTCCGATCCCAAAAAGGTCACCAGTACATACCTACACTCTCAACCTGACACTTCTTCCGACTCGTGGCTTCTTAACTACACAAACTTGACACCACAACCTCTTCTGAGAACTCTCAGGGAACCTGACGTTCNTAGTCGGGACCCTAAAGAAACCTTCCTTACTACGATTTCGACTTTGAGGTCATGAAACCGGTGGAGTACGCTTCTCAACTGAGTAACCTTTTCTGAGACTACGACCCTCCCTAACCCCCGTCCTCCTCTTCCCCTGCTGACTCCTACTCTACCGACTTACCGTAGTACCTGAGCTACCTGCACTCAGACTCACTTGAAGCCCTCTACCACTACTTGTCCCTCCGGACCGCACGACGCTAAGTACCCCAGCGTTTCTCAGCCTGTGCTGACTCGTTGACTTGACTTGACTTGATACGTAAGAAAACAAGGAAATTCTAGTCATTAATGACTCTAGATAAATTCCCGTTTGTGACACCGTTCCGAATCCAGTGTTTTACTGAACCCGGTTTTTACCAAAGAGAATACAGTTCTTTCGGTACAGACAAAGAGAAAGAGGTACTTTAGGGATGGGACAAACCAATTTTATTATTTTAGAAGATGAATCCTTTCGTTAGTTCTTCTGTCCCGGAACTTAACCCTAATTGAAAATCTATTTCACCATCTGTTCAAGACACTTTTCAACTCTCTACTTTGTCTTAATTGAGTTCTTCAATCCGTTCAAGATCCACTGATTTCGTCCTTAATAAAGTCGTAAGAGGTACGATTAGGTTTGACAGTAGGTGGGTAGGGTTGGCGACAGTATAAATATATGGTGTCACTCGAAGTTTAAGTAAGTACCAGGGATCAAAGTCCTCAACCATCACATCGACATTCTTCTAACCCGTTCCCCAGGGACCTCTTTCTCTTGGTTCTTACCGAATGAACTATCTTCTCTTCGGTGAAACCGGATTCGGTAAAATATTATAGTCGGACCGGTGTTACGAACGGGAACTTACACAGAGTCATCAATTACTAACATCCCCTTGGACGGTGGATTACACTTCTCAACTGAGTAACCTTTTCTGAGACTACGACCCTCCCTAACCCCCGTCCTCCTCTTCCCCTACTGTCTCCTACTCTACCGACCTACCGTACTGACTGAGCTACCTGCACTCAGACTCACTTGAGGCCCTCAACCACTACCTGTCCCTCCGGACCGCACGACGCTAAGTACCCCAACGTTTCTCGACCTGTGCTGACTTACTGACTTGACTTGACTTGACTTGACTCCTTGTTTCCTTTTCGTCAGTTCTTTGTTATCAAGTCGTTATATCACCTCAGAATCAAGAAACAGTTCTTTACGTGTATTGTTAGACTGTGAAACTGAAGGTATCCTTGATTCCGTGGGTGGGTCCACCTTTTCCCTTAGTACTACAACTGGGAGGACTGCAGTCAGTTGTTTTCGAACCTGAGACATCTGGAAACGAGGTTAAGTTACACTTAAGAGGAGACAAGTTTGGGGAAGAACTTATACGTACACCACCGAGTCTATCATTTCTTGAGCGGACGTTACGTCCTCTAGACCCAAACTAGGGACTCACCCTTCTAGGGGACCTTCTCCCGTACCGTTGGACGAGGTCATAAGTAAGAACGGACCTCTTAGTGACACCAACCGTCTCGGACCGTCCGATGTCAGGGACCCTAGCGTTTGTCAACCTGTGCTGGTTCTCTGATACGTATCGAATCGAATTTTGAATGGGTCAAAACAACAAGTCTCTCTGAGGCGAAACCTTTCTAAGGGTCACAATGAACGATGTTCATTATTATATAGGAAGGAAGAGGGTTAGAAACTGAACCAACACAGAAAACTGAACTGTGGGTGGTTCTCCGTTTAGGTCAAAATCCCATTATGTCGGTGGTGTTTGAAAGGGTTACCCTTCGTTCAAAGTAAAGGACGGTGGCTTTTACTGGGAAACAACACGGACTTCATTGGGACTCTCTAGCATGACTAGTAAAAAGCCTGAACTGATAACAGGTCATACGTATTGGGTACGAACCATTGATAACTAATTAAGTCAAGTCAATGAGTCAGTACAGGTTGAGAAACGTTGGGGTACCTGACGTCGTGCGGTCCGGAGGGACAGGTAGTGGTTCAGGGTCTCAAGTGAGTCTGAATACAGATAGCTCAGCTACTACGGTAGGTTGGTAAGGTTGGAGACGGTAGGGGAAGAGGAGGACGGAAGTTAGAAAGGGTTGTAGGCCCAGAAAAGGTTACTCAGTCAAGAAACGTAGTCTACCGGTTTCACAACCTCAAAGTCGAAGTTGTAGTCAGGAAGGTTACTTATAAGTCCTGACTAAATCAAATCCTACCTGACCAACGTAGAAGAACGTCAGGATTCCTGAGAGTTCTCAGAAGGTGTTGTGGTGTCAAGTTTTCGTAGTCAAGAAGCCACGAGTCGAAAGAAATATAAGGTTGAGAGTATAGGTATGCACTGATGACCTTTTTGGTATCCAAACTGATCTACCTGGAAACAGTCGTTTCATTACAGAGACGAAAAATTGTACGACAGATCCAACCAGTATCGAAAAGAAGGTTCCTCATTCGTAGAAAATTAAAGTACCGACGTTAGTGGTAGACGTCACTAAAACCTCAGGGGGTTTTTTGTTGTAGACAGTGATAAAGGTGAGAAAGGGGTAGATAAACGGTACTTTACTACCCTGGTCTACCGTATTAGAAGCAAAAGACTAACAACTCGAAATTCGGTTGAAAAAGTGAGAAGAGAAAGTGAAAGTAGTTCTCCGAGAAATCAGAAGTGAAAGACGGTATTTCCACCGCAGTAGACGTATAGACTCCAATAACTATAAAGAGGGTCGTTAGAACTAAGTTCGAACACGAAATAGCTCGGGTCGTAAGACGTACTACATGAAACGTATATTCAATTTATTGGTCCCACTGTTATACGTTGGAACTACATAAGGAAAGGGTCAAACCGTGGTCAGACAACAAGGTCCATTTCAAGATTGACAACGAAGAACTGGACGTATGTCTGAAGAGTCCTCCGTCCAGTCCACCAGACCATAAGGGTAGAGAAATTCTTAAAGGGTGTCAAACAACACCAGGTGTGTCAGTTTCCGAAACCGTATGAGTTATTTCGTCTTTGTTTACAAAAAGACCTTGAGGGAACGAAAAAGTTACTAGGTTGCCTACAACCGTTAAACTAGAGACCAAGGAGACGGAAAAGATTTAGGTCGAACTTGTAGACCTTTAAGTGTCAAGTGCATAACAACTTCGGACCGAATCTCTTAAAACTCATAATGAAGTGATCACACACTCTACTCACGTTAATACACCATCAAACTCGTAAGAAACCGTAACGGAAAGAAACCCTAACCTTACTTTTGACTGGAAAAGGTCAAGACACCGGTGACTACTCAAAAGGTTTAAACGATCGTATAACTCACGTCGTGAAAATGTCGCAGTAGAAATTCCTAAACTTTCTCGAGTTGACCTTAAGGTAATGGAGGTGATCGAAACAAGTATCACTACAATTAACTAATTAATTGTCCTGTTTTTTCTTAGTGGTTTCATTTTCACCGGTTTTAAAGGTACCCACCCACTTTTCCAACTCCTTTCATGTAAGATTTTATTTATTGACTTCTGGTAAATGCGACTCTAAATACAACCGTCAACTACCTTCCATTCCCTTTTCAGGGTACATTCTTATAGAACACCGAGACCGGGCACTATAGTCGAAAACTTTCTTTGTTCCTTCCTCCACCTCGACTTTCCTCTTCACTCTGGTGACGACTGGTGAAAGGGACTCGGTGTCCAAACGGGTTCGGTACCAAACTGGTACCATCGGTAAAGGGAGGACCTATTAGGGAGAGGTTCGGTTGATTGGTAAGACAGGACGAAACGAAACCGAGGGTGGAGAATCTAGGAGAATCACGTCCTGGTCAGGGTGAATCCACAAATAAGTCCGGTCCTCTCTTGGACTGGCCCTACAGGTACCGTGGTTTACGGACACCGAGGGAGTTTCCCCTCTCAGTCCGGGTTCCACTGGGTCCGTCACTGGTGGATTCTCCGAGGTGAACACCGACCGGGTCTAGTTGGGGTCTCTTTGAATGAGAAGGTTTTGCGATTCCAGTGTTGTCAATAAAAACGATGACTCGTGATGTCAAGAGATACACACACACGTACGATTCAGTGTCCGAACCAGTAAGACAGTACAGACTGAGACGCACTGGGAGACCTGACGTCGGGAGGTCCGAGGAGACAGGTACACCTAAGAGGTCCTTTCTTAGGACCTCACCCAACGGTACGGGAGGAGGTCCGCTCGAAGGACTGGGTTCCTACCCTTGGCACATAGATGTAGAGATACACATAACGGAGTAATTATGGATGAGAGACATCAGTCAAGATAGAAACACGTTAAGACGTAAACTCGTTGGTTTGAATATGTCCAATCAAACAACGTCAAGTCAAGTCAGTGAGTCAGGACAGGTCGAGAAACGCTGGGCTACTTAGCGTCGTTTGGTCCGGAGGCACAGGTAGTGGTAGAGGGCCTCAAGTGAGTCTGAGTGCAGGTAGCTCAGTCAGTACGGTAGGTCGGTAGAGTAGGAGACAGTAGGGGAAGAGGAGGACCGGGGTTGGGGAGGGTCGTAGTCTCAGAAAGGGTTACTCAGTGAGAAGCGTACTCCACCGGTTTCATAACCTCAAAGTCGAAATCGTAGTAAGGAAGGTTTCTTTAGGGTCCCGACTAGAGGAAGTCTTACCTGACCAACCTAGAGGAACGTCAGGTTCCCTGAGAGTTCTCAGAAGAGGTTGTGGTGTCAAGTTTTCGTAGTTAAGAAGTCGCGAGTCGGAAGAGGTGTCAGGTTGAGAGTGTAGGTATGTACTGGTGTCCTTTTTGGTATCGGAACTGATCTGCCTGGAATCAGCCGTTTCGTTACAGAGACGAAAACTTATATGATAGATCCAACCAGTATTGAAAAGAAGGTTCCTCATTCTGAGAAAATTAAAGTACCGACGTCAGTGATAGACGTCACTAAAACCTCGGGGTTTTTTATTTAGACTGTGACAAAGATGACAAAGGGGTAGATAAAGGGTGTTTCACTACCTTGACCTACGGTACTAGAAACAAAAGACTTACAACTCGAAATTCGGTTGAAAAAGTGAGAGGAGAGAGTGAAAGTAGTTCTCCGACAAATCGAGGAGAAGTGAAAGACGGTATTTCCCACCACAGTAGGCGTATAGACTCCACTAACTATAAAGAGGACCGTTAGAACTAAGGTCTAACACAAAGAAGGTCAGGTCGTAAAGAGTACTACATGAGACGTATCTTCAATTTATTCGTCCCACTGTTATATGTCGGAACTACATGAGGAAAAGGATAAACCTTGGTCAGACAACAAGGTACAGGTCAAGATTGACAACGAAGGACTGGACGTATGTCTAAAGAGTTCTCCGTCCAGTCCACCAGACCATAAGGGTAGAGAAAGTCTTAAAAGGTGTCAACTAACACTAAGTGTGTCAGTTTCCGAAACCGTATCAGTTATTTCGTCTTTATCTACAAAAAGACCTTGAGGGAACGAAAAAGGTACTAGGTCGCCTACAACCGTTAAACTAGAGACCAAGGAGACGGAAAAGATTTTGGTCGAACTTGTATTCCCTCAAGTACCAAGTACATAACGACTTCAGACCGAACCTCTTAAAACTCGTAATGAAATGATCGTACACTCTGCTCGCGTTAACACGCCATCAAACCCGTAAGAAACTGCGACGGAAAGAAACCCTAACCTTACTTTTGACTGGAAAAGGTCAGGACACCGGTGACGACTCAAAAGGTTTAACCGACCGTATAACTCACATCGTGAAAGTGTCGTAGTAGAAAGTCCTAAACTTTGTCGAGTTGACCTTAAGGTAGTGGAAGTCATAAAAACAAGTATCACTACGAAAGATTCCGTGTGAACTGAAGTGTAAGGTTCTACAGACCGAGATCTAATCACTAGTGTAGTAGTACTAATAGACCCAGCACCTCTAGAAAAAACATGTCAAGAAGACACATAAGAACGGTGGAGCAGAATTATAGAAGACGAAGACAATCCAGGTATGGTAAAGACAGGAAATAGCTCGGGTAGAAACGTACTTTACAAGGGAACCATAGAGATTAAAAGAACTTCTCTAGAGATCAGAAAGGGTAAGACAACAAAAGGAGATAAAGAAACGTCACTAGCGACTTCTTCTTTTGAAAGAATAGAGAAGAACGATAAGAAACCTTGAGACGTAAGTCTACGAATATAGAAAGGAAAAGAGGAACCGAAAAGTGGAGTGAAGAAAAGTGTCGATAAACATTCCGGAGGGGTCTGTCGGTAAAACGAAAAAACGTAAAGAAAAGGTACCCCTACCAGAACTAGGGACAGAGGACATGTTACAGTACTTGGAGACAAGTACAAGTAGCCCGTGAGATAGATAGTCTAGATCCTGGACTTTAGATAAAGAGTGAAGGTGACATATTAGTATTCCCTAAACTAAATCCAGTATGGACTTACTAGATCGCCAAAAGGGATGAAAGAAGTTGAATTCAGACTCAAACCATTATTCCTCCAGTACTAGACTCGGGGTCAGTCGAGGGCCAGAACAAAAACAACTGACATATCTCGAAGAGGTAGAAACCGACGTTTCTTATATTAGTCAGACTAAAGTCACAACTGGTAGACCACTACAGGTACACATCTCAGAAGAGAACACAACAACCTTCTCCCACAAACGATACTGATCACGTAAAAGAACCGTTTTGAGATAATCAGAAACGGGACGAAGTAAGGAGTAAGGTTCCGGTTTAAACGGACAATGAGGTCCACAAAGAACTGAAAGATGAAAACGTAAGGTCAGGGGATATTACTTTTCCTGTAGAAAAAACCCACAATCAAGATTTTCCAGAACATCCAGAAGTATCTTGGTAAGTTGAAGTCGAAGAAGTCGTAATGACCAACCCCGTATCTGAACCTAATGACACTATAACTTACCAAATGGAACCTCGGTTTGTCTCTAGTAAGACAGTAAAAACTCTAACGTAGGTTCATGACGTAAAGTCTGGGAAACAACTGGTACTACCGATGAGGTAAAGAAGACTCCCTAAGGACGGGTGTCATCGTCTATATTACCAGTAGACTCAATTAAGGGGGTAAGGTCAGGTAAAATCAACCGACTAAACATCTTACAACTGCAAGTGGGAACGGTAGAGAAAAAACTGGTGCAGGTTAAACGGACCTAAGTACCTGGACTGTAAGGTCCAAGAATACGTTATAACGAGAAATGTAGTAACCTCGAACGAAGATAGTGGTCAGTGTAGGTGTTGACCCATAACAAAAGCGAAACCGAGATAGGGAAGTAAGAAAGACCTCAATAAAGAGGTGACTAGAGGTCATCGTATAGCCCGTGGATTACTGGAACCCTCAAGAAGAAATCCATAGGATAGTAAAACGGAAAAGTATGACAAGTACCCCAAAAGTTCCGTTCTTATGACTTCACCAAACGGTTAGGGAAGAGGTCACCTGGTGTAAGACAGTCTGGAGAGGTGGTACTAGGCGGGCAGAACCCAACGGGGTGTCCCTACCGAACCAAAGTAACTCAATCTGTTCGGACACCAGGATCACACTAATATAACTGATCAAAAGACACTCATACCAAAGTCACACAGACGGGAGACTACGGGAGAACGTTAAACAACGTCTCTTCTTCGGTTAAGACTGAGGTACAACCTTTAGTAAAGAAACTGTACGAAAAGTAACGAAAACAATAATGTTAGTATATATTATCGGACGGAGTCTCCTGCGACAGGTCGATGGACTGACTTTTGATTTCACGGAAACAAGTAGAGTATCTCTCTAATAGACTCGGTCGGGTGGATACTTATCCATGTTGTTTTTCTTCTCTAATTATGTGGGAAGGTTTCCGACCGGTAAGAACCTCTACAAAACCTTCTGACTTCTGGGAAAGTGAAGTGAAGGGGTGACGGAGAGGAAGAGATGAGACGGAAAACTGAATTCAAGGAGTAACGAAGAGAAAGAGACTGAGATATTTTCTTGGACCGTAGGTCTGAAACCCTTCTACCAATGAGGTTCTGTAATCAGACGGTAGAAGAGACAATCGGTCAAAAGACTTTTTTCAACATAAGGAATGGAGTTGTGGAGAGGAGAACCTAAGTAACCGGACAGTACACGACTCGTCTCGTTCGAATCTGAGGCATTGTTTAAACCGTTCGGTCGGTCCTCAGAACGACGAGCACCAATCGACTGGAACCAATCCTTTATAACCTCGTTCCGGGATCGTTGACGATCCTGGTAAACAGGACTCCTAGAAGGGAAGTTCTGTAGACTTTACCGTGGTTAACGGGGATCAGGAACCAGCAACTCCGTTCCTTTTCTGTTTGAAGATGTTCAGTTACCTGGGTTAAAGTAAGTATCCCATTTAGATGGGTTAAGTTATCGGTCAGGTCGGTCAAGTAAACAAACACCCAAACACACGGAAAAAAGAACTCTCAGTTGTATAAGGGGGGAGTTAAACACCTCTCCCTTTAAAACTCAACCCTGGTCAAGTGACCCCTTGATCAAGAACACCCCGTTCGGATAGTATCAACCTTAATCAAGGAAACATCCCGTTTCAAATAAATGGACTAAACCTTTGACCAAGTGGACACGACACAGAAAAACACATTTCAGTTACCCAAGCTAAAACATCCCATTCAACGAGACCACACGTGTAGTCTTTGTATAGACGGGGAGTTAAACCCGAAAAGGAAATACCCTGTTCCCTTAGACCAACCCCATAGGACAACGTGACCAACGTGAAAATGGACTCAACCATGACCAAGTGATCCTTGATCAAGAATACTCCCATTCGGATGGGATCAACCTTGATTAAGTAAAAACATTCCATTTAAATAACTGGACTCAACCCTTGGTCAAGTAGACACGGAACTACGATCTTAGACAAACACGGTAGAAACAACCTTAAACGGATGCAGAAACCCCAAAACCACATAGTTTGAATATTTTTACCCTTTATAAAGTAGATAGGGTTTCCTTTCTAGAACCCCCGTGTAAAATCTATATTCTAGTTTACTAGTTACCGGGGACTTGCAGAGTGTCAATTTGTTAGACCGTCAGTCACAACATCGGCGCACAAGACCCTTTGTTTGAGTGAGTCTTCCTGTTACGTCTATGACCTCACGTCAAATAATGTGACCGCTCGGGTTCCATCTCAGAGGAGAATCGGTTCCTGGGGCTGGTCAAAAACACTTTTGGAATATATGGGATTCACATGAACGAGTTTGGGTGGAGGGGTCTAAGGAACTTTGATCAGACCTGTTCCATTCTCTCTATGCTAGTTTCAATTGGGTACTTAGTATTACTATTACTTGTCCTGGTTCCCAAGGGATCCTGAATTCCGCGGGTTAAGATTAAAGGGGATGTCCTCGGGACCCATCGAAACTGTCACCCCTTGTGCTACTAACTCAGAGATTATCTATGGTGAAAAGAAACATTTAATTTGAGAGTTCACTGGAAAAGGGGTCTTGTCGAACTGTAGCCCCAGGATGGTCCCGGAAAAAAGGGAACAGGTTAGACCCCTCGAAACCGAGGTTAAACCCCATAAGAGGGACACTTCCTTTTGAGACTAGAAAACCTGTTTCTAGTGTTCAGATTACCCTGTCCCTTTAGTGTAATTACACTGATAGACCGACCGATCCAAAACCAAGTAAGACCAATGAAGCCATTACACGTCTGTAGACCATGATTCACGAGTTCGATTTTACTCTCCATGAACGATATTCCAAGGGGGACCGACGGCGGAAGGACCGTCCTGATGTTCCACCTAATGAGTCGGAGAGAAAAGACAATGGAAGTGGAGAAAGGGGGTCATGTCTAACTAAAAATCCGTCGGAAGAGGGGATCCAATCTCCTTTTCCCCACTTTGAAAGGTACTCACCTACCTACACAGTCGGGAAGTCAAAGGAAATCCACCGGTGGGTTAAGAAAACCCTTTCCTTCCTTCTTTGTTTTGACAGAGACAAAATGTTTACGTCAGAAATGTCCTGGTCTTAACACCGGGGGTTTTAAGAAAAGTGAGGATTTTGGAAGGGACAAATAGAATTCTCCGAACATTTATAATTTGTTTCCTCTTTATTTCAGTAGGAAACTTCTTGTTGTCTGACCAAGGTTTATCCTTTTCCTCATGCAGTTCCGACATATAACAGTGGGACGAATAAATTGAAGATACGTCCCATGTAGTACTCTTTGCGACCCGACCTTCTTCGTGTTCGACCTTAGTTCTAACGGCCCTCTTTATAGTTATTGGAGTGTATACGTCCACTGTGGTCGGAATACCGTCTTTCACTTCTGATTTCTCGGAGAACTACTTTCACTTTCTCCTCTCACTTTTCCAACCGGATTTCGAGTTGTAAGTCTTTTGATTCTAGTACCGTAGACCAGGGTAGTGAAGTACCGTTTATCTACCCCTTTGTCACCTTTGTCCCCGACTGAAATAAAACCCCCGAGGTTTTAGTGACGTCTACCACTGACGTCGGTACTTTAATTTTCTCAGAATGAGGAACCTTCCTTTCAATACTGATTGTATCTGTCGTATAATTTTTTGTCTCTATAATGAAACGGTTGTTTCCAGGCAGATCAGTTCCGATACTAAAAAGGTCACCAGTACATACCTACACTCTCAACCTGACACTTCTTTCGACTCGAAACTCCTTAACTACGAAAACTCGACACCACAACCTCTTCTGAGAACTCTCAGGGAACCTGATGTTCCTCTAGGTTGGTCAGGTAGGATTTCCTCTAGTCAGGACCCACAAGTAACCTTCTTGACTACGACTTCGACTTTGAGGTTATGAAACCGGTGGAGTACACTTCTCAACTGAGTAACCTTTTCTGAGACTACGACCCTCCCTAACCCCCGTCCTCCTCTTCCCCTGTTGTCTCCTACTCTACCGACCCACCGTAGTGGTTGAGTTACCTGTATTCACACTCGTTCGAGTCCCTCAACCACTACCTGTCTCCTCGGACCACACGAAGTCAGGTACCCCAGTGTTTGTCAACCTGTACTGACTCACTCACTTGGCTTGACTTTCATTAAATCTTCAACCGAACAGGTTCTATTAATCTTTAACGAAAAAAGACGTTTATAATTACAAGTCGGTAGATCAGTTCACTCGGACTGAACAAGGAAGACACTCTTTGGGTTATAATTGGGTTTGAGAAAACATTTGACTACCCAAAATGTGACGACATGGACTAAGTCCTGACTTTAGAACTGTATTCTCGACTCCCGAGTGACAAATACACGAATATATATAGAAACACAAACCTATTGTAACAACGTCAAATAAACAATTTTCTCGAGATAAACTAATCGAATTTATTGTCCTTACTGTCAGCAAGTCAGCATAGGTTAAGAAACGTTAGGTACCTGACATCGGGAGGTCCGAAGAGGTTGGTACCTTGAGAGGTCTGTTCTTGTGACTTTACCCAACGGTAAGGGAAAAGGTTTTATTGTCATTATCGTAAATGTTTGGTTTGTTAAGATTTATGTTCTCTTTAATTCAATCTACTCAAAGTCTAAGTACACTTGATACTTTATCAATTATAATTTAATCATGGACAATAATTACAAATTCAAACAACTAGATTAATAATATTATGTCTGTACAGAACTCAGTAGTTGTATAATTGATATTATGATTCATATTATGAAAGTAACACGGATTCAAATTGTATTTATTCCATTATATAGACAATGATTAAACAGTCGTTCCTGTCATGGAGTTACACCCCCCTTTTTGGAATTCCTTGGGATTCCATACACAAAAGTCATCTTCTTTCACACTCCTTATTTTTATTTCTTTACGACTTCTCAAAACGAACTAGTCCTAAAAGGATTCTGACCTAACTTAAATCGACCCATTTACTTAGAACAACTCTCATTCGATTCAGAACCTACACCGAAAAAGAAATACAAGTCTATTTTCAAAAGAACCTTACGGTAAAAACTTTTGTCTAATATACTTAAAGAAACGGAAATTCACTAAACATAACTAAAACTCTAGAGACCAATGAGACCAATTCCTTATTCATAACAAGTTTACAGAAATAGTTAATTAGTCTACAAATTGGTACTGAAAATTCAGAAAACAATAAATACCTGTAAAAACATGAGACTACGACAATGTTTTTCCGAAGAAAATAGTTCCTCTCAGTGTCCTTCTGATACCTTCGTTAATGTTATCAAGGTGTAGTTTTACTACCGATACACTCGGTTCTACCACCTAATCAGCTGAAGGTAATCTGGAACTCGGAGTCATGTGTGAGAAACATTGTGTAGTCGTTTAATTTGCTACGTGGTTGTTCACCCATCACCGGGCTAAGTTACATTTCTTTGAAAATCTATTTCATTTATAGACTCACTTGAGGCCCTCAACCACTACCTGTCCCTCCGGACCGCACGACGCTAAGTACCCCAGCGTTTCTCAGCCTGTGCTGACTCGCTGACTTGACTTGACTTTATATTTACTTTATTCTGAAAAAATCTATTCGAAATTCCTTTCTTTTATGTTTACTCTTGTCTCAAAACTCAGTTGACAATCTTTACGTACAAAATCCTTGAGAGCCATGTGCGTACGCATGATTCAGCGAAGTCAGCACAGGCTGAGACACGTTGAGGTACCCGACCCCGGTCGTTCCGAGGAGACAGGTACCCTAAGAGGTCCGTTCTTATGACCTCGCCCAACGGTACGGGAGGAGGTCCCCTTGAAGGGTTAGGTCCCCAGGTTGGACGTAGAGAATACACAGGACGTAGTCGTCTACTCAAGAAATGGTCATCGCGATGGACCCTTCGAGATTCCTAGAGAGGTCTATGAGATGTTGTTCAATTTTAACACGATTTCATTCGATTTACTACTTTCCAAACACCTTTTGCCTGGGGCTTTTCCCGAAACATGTACTGGTCAATCCTGACTAATTCAAATTTTCATTCCACCACGTTTTGTATTTAAACCGAAAAGAGACACAATTTCGTCTGTTCAAAAGACTTCTACGATTTAACGGAAACTATTGTCTAAAATAAAAATAAATGAAAATTTTATTAGACATAAACGGAAACTTTAGAACATGACAATGAAACCGATTCAAAGTATCACTAGATACCAGAACATAAATTTAAAAAAAAAAAAAAAAGCCATAGGGAAACAGAATAGGGAAACTGTCCCGAAAGGTTTAGTTTAATGTTATTTCAAGGAAACTGGAAATCGATTGAGACCTCACGAAGTTGCCCGGGGACTTCGTGGAGTTTCCCTCTATAATTTGATTAATCTAAGTAAATCATACAATTTAATGTTCCCTTCACAACAGTTTACTCACTATTTAAAATTTAATATAATATACCATTTAGAGATCTATAAGATCTCTAATACACCACAAGGATTCTTAGACTATACAGGACCATCTTATAATAGTCAGTATTAAAATCAAAAGTCTTCCACAACATACAGTGTCGTCGTTAACCCAACGAAACAATTAACGTTACGTTAGTCTAAATTTGGACGGAAGAAATTCAGAAAACAATTATATGTGTCAATACCAAAGTGAGACTACGGAAACGTTTTTACGGTGAAGAAGTTCTTCTAAATATTTTTCCTGAAAACCTATTTATTTTCAAAGACTAAAAGTCTTGTATTATGACCTAACTCATTTTTTTTAACTTCTTAAGATTACTCTTTGGACTACTGAAGTATTTTGGTAATGGTTTTACTAATCAATGTATTCTGACTCATTTGACAATTTGTACCAACATTAAAAAACCAAAGATGGATTTCCTAACGACCAAACTTAGACACAAAAGGTCCATATTCTTTTTGGAAGAGGAAGTTGATTAATACTGAATCTTGTACGGTCATTGTAGCTGAACAGAGTCTTCTCATTCGTTACGTATTTATACGTACCGACCACGTTACTTTGACGTTTATCAAGTAACTTAATCAATACCGAAGAAACCAGTCAACTAATAACATTGACCTAGTGTTGATCAATACGATTAGTAACAAATTTAAACAAGAAACAAAAGTTTAACACGAAACACGGAGGGGCGTAGTGACACAGTGACAGTTATAACGACGAATGAATATAAGACAGATCAGTAGAGATATCAATAGAGACCGTCTTTGGTCACATATTAATCCGGAGGTCGTTTTGAAGATACCGATTTATAAAACTCCTTTAGTGTAAACATTGTATTTTATTAACATTATCACACTAATATCCATCCCCTTCTTCGTTGTACTCTTGTACAGAGGACCTAATATTAATCTGTCTTAGATCTCTTAAAAATTAACAACTACACCGGACCAGGTTTTGAATTGTGGAATTTTGAGTCCTTAAAAACGGACTTAACCTGACTCAGAGGGTCGTGGTACCCTGTTCTCGACTAATACTTTACAGAGGGTTTATAACCAGTTTAAGGACTGGTTCTCCCCTTCCAGACTCCTCACCTCAGTCACTAACATCTGGACACTTGGTCACTCGGGGTTCCTTCCCCCTTATGTACGGTGGATTCGTCAGTAATCTGACGTCGGTGAGGGATTCCACTCAGGGCTCCTTTGACTCTTATGTCCCACTGTCTGGAGGTCTATCGACCCCATATATGATTATTTTATTAAAATTACTCGGGGCTGAGAACTAAGAAGGCTATGTATTTTTTCGTGGTTTAAAGAATTGAACTCTAGGACAGAGTACCTAAACTTCAAGTCGTAAAGATTCAGATGTTCACATTTTATGTGTGAAAGGTTTTCTCCTTGGTTTTCTTCTGTTTAGAGTTGTAAACTTTGTCGTGGTCACGACCTGTGAAGGTCCTTCTAGGCAGACTACTTCTTCTTGTCGCTAGTGGGGGAAAAGGTGTTCTAACACCTTACCTGAAATTGTAACCCTTAACAACGTCTCTTCTTCGGCTAAAACTGAGGTACAACCTTTGACAAAGAAACTGCACGAATAGGAACGAAACAATAATACTTTACTTCACTTCAGCAAGTCAGTACAGGTCGAGAAACGTTCAGGTATCTGACATCGGACGGTCCGAAGATCCAGGTACCCTAAAAAGGTCCGTTCTTATGACCGTACCCGACGGTAAAGGAAGAAGTCTCCTAGAAGGACTGGGTCCCTAGTTTGGGGTAGAGGGCGTGACGTCTGTCTGACAAATGCTATACTCGGTGGTCCCTTCTGGGAACAATAATATTAGAATACATTATCAGAGGGAGTCTCCTGGGACGGGGAGATGGACTGACATAGAAACAAGTCAAGTATCTGTCTATTAGACTGGGACGGGTAGACACTTGTCGATGTTATTTGTCTTCTCGAATTGTGTAGAGAAGGTTTCCGACTGGTAAGAACCTCGACAAAGCCCTCCGACCTCTGGGAAAGGGAAATCAAGGTGCAACAGAGAGGGAGGGAAAGTGAATGAAGGGGTGACGGAGAGGGAGAGATAAGACGGAAAACTAAACTCAAGGAGAAACGAAGAGAGAGAGAGAGAGAGAGAGAGACTTAGATATTTTCTTGGACCGTAGGTCTGGGACTGTTCCACTAATGCGACTCTATAATCAGAAGGTAGAAGAGACAGTCGACCGAAAGGCTTATTTCAGTATAAGAAACGAAGTTATGGAGTAGAGAATCCAAGTAACCGGACAGTACACCACTCGTCTTACTCAAACCTGAGCCATTGTTTAGGTGAATAGAGTCTAGTGTCAAGGATATATAATCACGTTGGTGTGTTGAGTCTACCCTGACTTGGGTAACAGAAAATTAACTCTAGTGTGTGTACTAGAGTCCTGAATTTTAAAGTCTAAGAATACAGAATAGGTCTTTTTTTGACTCACTTCCTGTTTCGTTATCTATTCATTTAAATGAATCTCTCTTTTTGTGACGTGTCTCACACCCGTAGAGTCTTCCAGTCTCCGGGGGTTTATACTCCATCAATCAAAAATTACCCGACCCATTAAAGTATCCGATTACTCACCCTAGCTAGGGACCCAACCCTTCTAGGAGACCTCCTCCCGTACCGTTGGGTAAGGTCATAAGACCGGACCTCTTAGGGTACCTTTCCGATGTCAGGTATCCCAGTGTCTCAGTTTGTGCTGCCTTCGTTGAATGTGTGTACGTACGTTACTCACCCTCCTAACAAAGTGGATAAGACTTCCCCATCTCCAAAGGTCCTTAACTCGGTGGTGGGAGAAAACTGGCAAATACCAACCGGAGTTTCGATAGTCCCATCTACACCTATACAGTAACTCGTACGACTACACAGTGTTCCCGCATTACTTAGAGTTCCGGATGTCCTTCAGGTCAGAGGGTGGTAGAACCTGGATCAATCAAGATTGGTCAAATACAGTATAGGAGTTCTGAATTCAGTAAGAACGTCTCCAATACGCGAGGGGGAAGGGAGGGTAAAGTCACCGAAACCCTAAGTGTGGGTTCACACTGATTCGTCCGTTTGGGATCGGTCTCATGATGATAAGTGACAAAAGATACTTTATATCTTTTCTTTTTCATTCTCTTATTTTCAGTGGACACTGATGGTCGGTGTCTCTATCGCTAAACAAAAGGGAGGATGGACTTTGGGAATAACATTTGGAGTTGATATACACCGTCATTACAACCGAAAGGTCCGTGTATGGACATCCTTACCAGAGAGAGGAATTGTATAAAAGAAAGGAAGAAATTTTAAATAAATAAATAAAATTTACTTTGTTTCTACTTATAAAAATTACGATTTCTATGTTAAGTGTGTGTTTTTTTATCTTAGTATTTGGTAATCTGTGGAATTTTTGTTTCCTTGATTCTATGTACTTCTTTGTTCTTTTTCTTTTTGATATATTAGTATCACTCTGTATATAAAGAGACTCTTATAAAATAGTTGACGTTTTTTTATCCTCGTAGAACTACAGTAATTATTGAATTTATATTATAAATATATTGTAAAGTTAAGTCAAGTCAGCAACTCAGCAAAGGCTGAGAAACGCTGGGGTACTTAGCGTCGTGTGGTCCGGAGGGCCAGGTAGTGGTTGAGGACCTCAAGTCAGTCTGAGTGTAGGTAGCTCAGTCACTACGGTAGGTCGGTAGAGTAGGAGACAGCAGGGGAAGAGGAGGACGGGGGTTAGGGAGGGTCGTAGTCTCAGAAAAGGTTACTCAGTTGAGAGGGGTACACCACCGGTTTCATGACCTCAAAGTCGAAATCGTAGTAAGGGAGGTTTCTTTAGGGTAAGACTAGAGAAAGTCTTACCTGACCGACCTAGAGGAACGTCAGGTTCCCTGAGAGTTCTCAGAAGAGGTTGTGGTGTCAAGTTTTCGTAGTTAAGAAGCCGTGAGTCGGAAGAAGTGTACGGTTGAGAGTGTAGGTATGTACTGGTGACCTTTTTGGTATGGAACTGCTCTGTCTGGAGACAACCGTTTCAGTACAGAGACGAAAACTTATACGATAGATCCAACCAGTATTGAAAAGAAGGTTCCTCATTCCCAGAAAATTAAAGTACCGAAGTTAGTGGTAGACGTCACTAAAACCTCGGGTTTTTTTTATTTGAGACTGTGAAAGATGACAAAGGGGTAGATAAAGGGTACTTCACTACCCTGGTCTACGGTACTAGAAGCGAAAGTCTTACAACTCGAAATTCGGTTGAAAAAGTGAGAGGAGAAAGTGAAAGTAGTTCTCCGAAAATTCGAGGAGAAGTTAAAGACGGAATTCCCACCATAGTAGACGTATAGACTCCAATAACTATAAAGAGGGCCGTTAGAACTAAGGTCGAACACGAAGAAGGTCAGGTCGCAAAGAGTACTACATGAGACGTATCTTCAATTTATTCGTCCCACTGTTATATGTCATACATGAGGAAAGGATAAACCTTGGTCAGACAACAAGGTACAGGTCAAGATTGACAACGAAGGACTGGACGTATGNGTCCAGTCCACCGGACCATAAGGGTAGAGAAAGTCTTAAAAGGTGTCAAATAACACTAGGTGTGTCAGTTTCCGAAACCGTATCAGTTATTTCGTCTTTATTTACGAAAATTTCTTGACAGAACGAAAAGGGTACTAGGTCACCTACCACTGTTAAACTAGAGACCAAGGAGACGGAAAAGATTTTCGTCGAACTTCTAGACCTTCAAGTGCCAAGTGCATAACGACTTCGGACAGAACCTCTTAAAACTCGTAATGAAATGATCGTACACTCTACTCACGTTAACACACCATCAAACTCGTAAGAAACCGTAACGGAAAGAAACCCTAACCTTACTTTTGACTGGAAAAGGTCAGGACGCCGGTGACTACTCAAAAGGTTTAAACGACCGTATAACTCACGTCGTGAAAGTGTCGTAGTAGAAAGTCCTAAACTTTATCGAGGTGACCTTCAGGTAGTGGAGGTGATCGAAACAAGTATCACTACGAAAGATTCCGGGTGAACTGAAGTGTAAGGTCCTACAGACCGAGATCCACTCACTAGTGTGGTAGCACTAATAGACCCAG
>SJYO01006649.1:2213117-2290213 GCA_006410555.1 Capra ibex
TAAAGACAGGAAATAGCTCGGGTAGAAACGTACTTTACAAGGGAACCATAGAGATTAAAAGAACTTCTCTAGAGATCAGAAAGGGTAAGACAACAAAAGGAGATAAAGAAACGTAACTAGTGACTTCTTCCGAAATAGAGAAGAACGATAAGAAACCTTGAGACGTAAGTCTAAGAATATAGAAAGGAAGAGAGGAAACGAAAAGTGAAAAGAAAAGTGTCGATAAACATTCCGGAGGGGTCTGTCGGCAAAACGAAAAAACGTAAAGAAAAGGTACCCCCACCAGAACTAGGGAGAGAGGAAACATTACAGTGCTTGGAGTAAGGTATCAAGTAGTCCGTGAGATAGTCTAGATCCGGGAATTTAGATAAAAAGTAAAGGTGACATATTAGTATTCCCTAAACTAAATATAGCATGGACTTACCAGATCACCAAAAACGGATGAAAGAAGTTAAACTCAGACTTAAACCATTGTTCCTCGAGTACTAGACTCGGTGTCAGTCGAGGACCAGAACAAAAACAACTGACATATCTCGAAGAGGTAGAAACCGACGTTTCTTATATTAGTTAGACTAAAGCCACAACTTGTAGACCACTACAGGTACACATCTCAGAAGAGAATACAACAACCTTCTCCAACAAACGATACTGGTCACGTAAAAGAACCGTTTTGAGATAATCAGAAACGGGACGAAGTAAGGCGTAAGGTTCCGGTTTAAACGGACAATGAGGTCCACAAAGAACTGAAGGATGAAAACGTAAGGTCAGGGGATATTACTTTTCCTGTAGAAAAAACCCACAATCAAGATTTTCCAGAACATCCAGAAGTATCTTGGCAAGTTGAAGTCGAAGAAGTCGCAATGACCAACCCCGTATCTGAACCTAATGACACTATAACTTACCAAACGGAACCTTTGCTTGTCTCTAGTAAGAAAGTAAAAACTCT
Source organism: Capra ibex (assembly GCA_006410555.1). Lineage (NCBI taxonomy): Eukaryota > Metazoa > Chordata > Mammalia > Artiodactyla > Bovidae > Capra > Capra ibex. The sequence goes on from SJYO01006649.1 coordinate 2,214,064, forward strand.
AACGTAGGTTCATGACGTAAAGCCTGAGAAAACAACTGGTACTACCGATGAGGTAAAGAAGACTCCCTAAGGAGGGACGTCATCATCTATATTATCAGTAGACTCAATTTAAATGGGTAAGGTCAGGTAAAATCAAGTGACTAAGGATCTTACAGACGCAAGTGAGAACGGTAGAGGACAAACTGGTGAAGGTTAAACGGAACTAAGTACCTGGACTGTTAAGTCCAAGCATACATTATAACGAGAAATGTCGTAGCCTGGAACGAAGATAGTGGTTAGTGTAGGTGTTGACCCATAACAAAAACGAAACCGAGATAGGGAAGCAAGAAAGACCTCAATAAAGAGGTGAAAGAGGTGACTAGAGGTCATCGCACAAGCCGTGGATGACTGGACCCCTCAAGGAGAAAGTCATAGGATAGTAAAACGGAAAAGTATGACAAGTACCCCAAGAGTTCCGTTCTTATGACTTCTCCAAACGGTAGGGAAGAGGTCACCTGGTGTAAGACAGTCTGGAGAGGTGGTATAAGTGTAAATCAATTAAATATAATTAGTATAATGTATGCTTATATGAGTATTAAAAGATAGAGTTTGTAACAATAATCTACGGCTATCCTGTGGTTGACCTTTATCCTGTTTTTGACCGTTTTTCTGTTCGTAATGATTTAAAGATTTCATCTTAAGAAACACACACACACACTAAGTCAATATATGTTCACAATAAAAACTTTAATAAAAGGTATTATTATAGATACAATAATGTTCTATAACTGATATCAAGGAGACAACATGTCATTTGGAGGAAAAAAAGAATAATACATTGATAAAAATTTTAATCTTTAGATTGTAAGATAAGTATAATTCAGTTTGTTCATCTTGGTTTTAGAGTATTTAAAAAATGAATTCTTTTTAAACAAAATATTTTATACATATATAATATGTATAATAAATATATACACATATGTTTTCGAAAAGATGATGTGAACTAATTCCGAACTCTTTCTTGTAGGTTTTTTCTCTCTCTACCTCTTTAACCTTTTGTATTTGATTTACTTTACCCTCGTGACTTATACTTTATCTTTTTCACGTTGTTTGATTTATTTTCATTTCCAGTAGTATATCAGGTCAACAAAAATTTTTACCAACGAGTAATCTTTACATAGACTTGGAGACCGTTTTTTTCTTCGTGATGGACCCGTAAATATAAAAAGTTTTTTAAGGTTCTATTAAGACTGTACGTAGACCTAAAATTTTTAACTAATGTCCAAAAAGATAATTTACAATCGAAACCACTATATCTTAAGATATGAAAAAGACAACTGGTTATTACTATTTCACCATAATTCACTCATTGTCAATGTATTAGTGTCATCATTTTCTACAGACAGTCAAAGGTGTTAGTTATCGGTCTGTTTTTTATTTAGTACCAATGTTAACGTTCGGTATCGTCCTTGTACTAAGTCGAGTCAAGTAAAGTCAAGTCAGTCAGTACAGACTGAGATACGCTGGGGTACCTGACGTCGTACGGTCCTGAGGGACAGGTAGTGGTTGAGGACCTCAAATGAGTTTAAGTAGGTAACTCAGCGACTACGGTAGGTCGGTAGAGTAGGAGACAGTAGGGGAAGAAGAGGACGGAAGTTAGACAGGGTCGTAGTCCCAGAAAAGATTACTCAGTCAAGAAACGGTAGTCCAACGGTTTCATAACCTTGAAATGGAAGTCGGAATCAGGAAGGTCACTTATAAGTCCGGACTAAAGGAAATCCTACCTGACCGACCTAGAGGAACGTCAGGATCCCTGAGAGTTCTCAGAAGAGGTTGTGGTGTCAAGTTTTCTTAGTCAAGAAACTGTGAGTCGAAAGAAATATCAGGTTGAGAGAGTAGGTATGTACTGATAACCTTTTTGGTATCGAAACTGATCTGTCTTGAAATAACCGTTTTATTACAGAGACGAAAAATTATACGAGAGATCCAACCAGTATCGAAAAGAAGGTTCCTCATTCGTAGAATTAAAGTACCGACGTCAGTGGTAGACGTCACTGAAACCTCGGTGGTTTTTATTTCAGACAGTGACAAAGGTGTCAGAGGGGTAGATAAACGGTACTTCACTAACCTGGTCTACGGTACTAGAATCAAAGGACTTACAACTCAAAATTCGGTTGAAAAAGTGATTATTATATTTTATTAATGTATGTTAAACCCCCAGTTCGTTACTACACCATTCACCTTCACGTATGTACGTGTACAAAAGTAGGTGGGTCGGTTAGATACAGAAAACTAACCACGTAAATTAGATAAATGTGAATTCCATTACTAACTATACACACTAGGATAATGACAAAAGAATTAACAAACCCAAATAAAAGACATCCATCCCGAAAAGGAAGAGAACACAAAGGACGGATCTCTTCAAGGAAATCGTAAACAACATTTCGACCAAACCACCACGACTTAATTGACAACGAACAGACCTTTCGAAAACTAAAGAGGTAGTTTAGACTTCCTCTCAGAACGATCCCCCTCATAAGAACCAAACATCCAAGAAGGGAAAGTAGTGAAATTTATACGGTACGGTAAGGGAAGACTGAACATCTCAAAGATAACTCTTTAGTCGACTTAGATAACTCTCTATCGGACTACCCTCAAGGGAACATACAATAAACAACAAAAAGGGAACAAGAAAATTTATAAAAATAGAGACGGAAAGTAAAAACAGCCAAACTAATGAGACACAGAGTCACACAAGGACGAACCCAAATAAGAGGTACCCTAAGAGACGAAGGACCTGAACCGACAAATAAAGGAAAGGGTGTAATCCCTTCAAAAGTCGATAATAGAGAAGTTTATAAAAGAGTCCTGGAAAGAGAGAGAGAGGAAGACCCTGGGGATATTAAGTTTAAAACCACACAAATTACAACAGGGTCTCCAGAGAATCCGACAGAAGTAAAGAAAAGTAAGAAAAAGATATAAGACAAGACACCGTGGTAAGACAGGAGGTCCAGTAAATGAACACGAAGACGGAGTCAATAAGACGATACCTAAGGAAGATCACATAATAAGCAAAGAAAAACAAACAAAAAATCAAGATGATCCGGAAACCATTTGTAAAGAACGTAGAAGAGTTATAAACGGAGGTAAGAAAAGGGTTCTAGGACTTAGTATAAGTGATAGTAATAAGACTTAGGAAAAAACCAAAACTTCCACAGATAGGGGTCAAGTGAATCATCGAAAAGACCTCAAAATAGATCAGGGAAGTAGACCCTGTAGTGAAAGACGAAAAAGTAAGACTAATTGAAAGACACTACACCAAAACAAAATCAACGACTCCCTAACACCGCCAAGAACGAAGAAGACAGACAGGAGAGTACCTTCTTCGATTCTCCGAACACATTCGAAGGACCAGCGACCACCCTTTTTGACCCAGAACGAGACCACTCCTCCCGGAACGAGTCATTTCGGAAATTAGGTTAATAGACGACTACCCACCCCAACGTGAGGGAGGGACCATCAAATAACCGGACTCCGTTGGGTCGGGACCCCAGGTCTCCAAGACACCAGTCAAATTTCCGCTAGTGGTTCTGACGAATACTGTTCCCCCTGGAGGGGTCTGTCAACGACGGTCACGGGGTCAGGGTCGTCACTCGGGGACGGTTGGGTGCGGAGGTGTCCCCTGGGAGGTTGTGATCGTACATCAAAACCGAGTCAAAGAACACCTCGGTGACGAGGAAAGGAGACTCAGACACGTGTGTCCCAAAACAAACACGGGAAGTTCAGACCTCAGAGACAAAAGGGGCAGGACACCTTCGGAACATTAGTTTAGGACGACCCGAAGTTCCAGTCTAAGGGACCCCTAAGGGTCAGGGAAACAACCTAGGGGTCCGACCCTTCGGACTACACCACAAGTCTTGGAAGTGTTGTCACCCTCTTGAAGAAACAGTAATAACAAGAAGGTAAACACCCAGTGGGTGGGTCGTCCAAACCCTAAACTAAAATAACACTAATACGGGGAGGATGGTAGAGTGACTTCGAAGAAACAGAAACCTGTACCCCATAGAAAAAAAACCATCTAAGGTCGTAAGAGGACAGTGACAAACAAGTTGTTGATCAACACTAAAACCACGAGAATGTCCTTCTCTACTCGTGTGTAGGAAGATGAGACGGTAGAACTTGGTCTTGAGGAGAGTAGAAGTATAGAACTCTGATCGGAAATTGTTAGACAACCAGTCGTGACACGGAGACGGGGAGGTTCCCTGGGGACATCCTGGGAGTGATCGACATGGGTCTGGGTCTCGAACTGAGAGAGAGGGAAGGGTGTAGTTCCGGGAGAAAGACTTCTCTGGACGGGAGAGAACGTAAGACCCGATTAAACTAGAGTCCATTTTACGTGGTTTCGAAATCATCCGACAAGGAGTGTCGAACGTACGAAGACTCGTCTACCCTTAAACCTCTTCTATTACATCAAAACCCCCGAAGGGTCCACCGAGTCACCCATTTCTTAGGTGGACTTTACGTCGACTACGTCCTCTTCACCCAGATTAGGGACCCAATCCTTCTAGGGGACCCCCTCCTTTACCGTTGGGTGAAGTGAGGAGAACGGACCTCTTAGGGTTCCTGTCTCCTCGGACCACCCGATTCCAGGTATTCTAGTGTTTCTCAACCTGTGATGACTTCGTTGAATCGTCCGTGTGTACATCAAAAATCGGATTTCAAGTTACATTTCAATGTAATCCGAACGTGTCCGAAAACCACAAGACAATTTTGCATTGGTAAAGATCCACAGAGGACGTAACCGTCCGACCAAGAAATGGTGATCGTGGTGGACCCTTCGGGTATTGGTGAAGATGAAACGACGGAATAGTCACCCATCACAAAAATGTCACCTTGGAGAACTACGACCCAACACTACCCTTTCAAAACCACCACCCCTCCCCCAACCTCCCTTCTATAAAGTACACCGTTGTGTCCTTCAGAGTCTTACAACCGCTGGAGTCTCGGGGACTCCTGAGATCACTCCAATTAAGTAGAACCTCCTACAAGAAAGGACGGATTTTCGACTCCGACTGATGTCTCGGGGAGGGTGAGGGTCTTGTGTTAATCTGGCTTTTGTCTACGGTCCTGGTCTTTTACCTTGTCACGCCCCTCTTTCCTTCACGACCTATCGCGACAGTTTGTGTCATGAGGGGAAAATATCCTTTATAAATTGTTACAGGGAAAAGATCTTTAAAAACCCATTATATTGGATGGAGGGTTTATTAAAAGTTTTAGTTACATTACAGGATGGATATTATACTTTTTTTATTTTTCTTTCATTATTGTATTACTTTATTTTATATAAATGTATACACTTATGATGATTGTGTGTTGATGTGATCTCCTGTATCGTTTCTCGGTCTACGAACGTCGAAATGGATTTTAGTAATGTACTTACGTCCTCGATGTTATGTCTACCTATATCAACACCAATTTCACCGTTAACAACGGTCTTTGCACACAAAGGTTTTAACACTTCTTGAAAACCACTTTCGTTTTACGGTGGAACTAAATGGGTCAATGTCAATGTGAGATCCGAGTCTAGTAATAGACATCCTAAAAGTTGATGCGTTTATAGATCGTATTAAAAGGTTTCAGTAAGTAAGTAAGTAAGTTTTTGTCAATGACAGTACCTCCTAATGAAAGGAGTAAAGTCCTTCATATCGTAGGGATCAGTCGACATGAGAGGTCAGTGACACCGTTTGACACCGTTTTTACGGCGATATTTAAAGGTTTTATAAGGGTTGTTCTTTCACCCTTATGGGAGGAGTCAATGGGAGTAACTCTTGGTTACAGACCTTTTTTGGGGTCCTTTTCTAAACGTTCTACTAGTGTACGGACTTTGAGACATGTATCGTACTCATAAAGTCATGGTGTTATCTTTCATTCACAATTTGTGACTCGTCGTTATACTTGTATCCAATGACTGTACAAAGGGTTCTACAATTTTTATACGAATGGGAGTCTCATTTGATATTTTAGTTGTGTCATCCTTAATTAACCCTTAAACGATTTAGTGGAATTTATCAATCCTTACGGATGTTGACCTTTATATTACGATTAGATTGATTACCACCATTATCTAGGTTTCCTTTTAAATCCATTTAAACTAATTTTAGTCAACCAGTTTCTACTTAAACTTTTTCAATTCAGGAATTTATTGACTAAATTGTTTTCCGTCACACAAATTTTAATTAAACGAATTACTAAATAAGTGGATTTTGACGGTTCAGGTAATGGAATTCGGTCCAGAGTTTGTCAATTGCCATCACTAGAGTGATGTCTGACCAAACGATATCAACACAGTGACTCCGGTCAGTCGGGATCACATAAACAGTGAAACTAGACACACTCTCCTATAACACATAAAATTTGAAGTACGTAACACGTGTATAAGTCACAACACCTAAAACATTTATCATTCAAACAAAAGAGAGACGTTTACCTAAATCGGGTGAAGGAAAGGATAATGAAAATTAGTGTCGGACACTTATTCGAGTTTGTTTATTTATAAAACACGTACAAAGTTTGAAGTGTGAGGAAAGTGAAATTACAGTATATGTACTTTCTTACCAAACGGGAAATTTACGTCAAAATATGGTTAAACGGGAAGTATAAAAACGACTGAAATAGTCAGAAACCTTGTTTCTAAAAACGGACGAACAATTAAAATGTATATATGTTTTTTACACCTTTGACCTTTTTTATGAACGTACACTGGATATTTTAGGTTCAATCCATATTCCGGAGTTTTGATCCCACTAGAGTACGTAATTGTATATTTTACAACATACAATTTCTTCATGTCCTAGATTTTCCACTTTTTGTATTTTGTCTATAAGTTGACTCGGTCGGACTGTTTAAGAGTCACTTTCTCAACCCCACTTCGTCAAGGGTACTCGGTGTGGTTTGTTTTGATTTTTGTTTAGAAGTCTCATAACTTCGAAGGCCTATACAGTATACTATACTTATACACGTTGGATTTTTTTTCACCATGTTTACTTGAGTAAATGTTTTGTCTACATGTTTTGTATGCATCTTTTGTTTGTGCTAATGGCCCGTCTTCCTCTCCCCCTCTTCCCTATTTAACCCTCTGACTCTAACTGTATATGTGTGACAATATATATTTTATTTATTGATTGTTGCTGCATGTCATATCGTGTCTCTTTAGATGAGTTATGAGATATTACTGGATATACCCCTTTCTTCGATTTTTCTCATCTATATACGAATACATGTTGACTAAGTGAAACGACATATGGACTTTGATTGTGTTGTAACATTTAGTTGAGATGAGGTTGTTTTTTTTTAAAAAAAATTTCTTATACTTTCGTCATAGTGTGTTCTTTAGACAATTTTCGAGAAGGTCATCAATTATTTTCGTCCTAAAACTACTCTGTTTCTAAACCAGTCAACCAGTAAACTGTATACTACTGGATCTTGTAAAGAAAATTCGTTTGTCTTTATAACGGAAAACCTTTAAACCGAACGAACGGGGTTTTAGACTACACGATCCGGCTTCCCTCAACCTTTATTTTCTTACTCTCTTCGATCACACCCCTCCCGGGTGATCACTGGTACAGGGTAAGAGGTAAGACCGGACGTGTATGTAGGGGGTCGTCTCTGTCTACGGAGTCCGATCGAGTCGGACGACGGTCCTTGTCGACTTAGTGTTTTGGTTAAGGAGGACTAAGGTGTGAGTGGACCTTCCGAAGACTAGTATTTACTCATAGGGGTTATCAAAAGGAAGTCTCTCTCTCAAACATCCGGTTCCCAATCTTTGTGGATCAGTGGAACCACCTATATTTAGATTTACATGTAATCATTTACCCGTAGAAACAAAAAATGTAGACATAAAATACTCGAAATATTTACCACCACTACGGTGTCTCAGACTAGTGGGGGTCCTGAGACCGTTCTAATTAAAAAGTGTTACAGACACTCATTACTGGTCCAGATAAGACTTAAGTAGGTCAACCGAGACGTCGAAATAACAAAGATATTTGAAATTTTGTATCGACTCCTTCTGAGATGTAAAATTCGAGTCAAGTCAAGTCAGTGAGTCAGTACAAGCTGAGACGTTGGGATACCTGACGTCGTGAGGTCCGAAGGGATAGATGGTGGTTGAGGACCTCGAACGAGTTTGAGTACAGGTAGCTCAACCACTACGGTAGGTTGGTAGGATAGGAGACAGCAGGGGAAGAGGAGGACGGAAGTTAGAAAGGGTCGTAGTCTTAGAAAAGGTTACACAGACAAGAAACGTAATCCACCGGTTTCATAACCTCAAAGTCGAAGTTGTAGTCAGGAAAGTTAAGTCCTGACTAAAGAAATCCTAACTGACTAAACTAGAGGAACGTCAGGTTCCCTGAGAGTTCTCAAAAGAGGTTGTGGTGTCAACTTTTCTTAGTCAAGAAGTCACGAGTCGAAAGAAATATCAGGTTGAGAGTGTAGGTATGTACTGATAACCTTTTTGGTATCGAAACTGATCTGTCTGAAAACAACCGTTTCATTACAGAGACGAAAAGTTATACGACAGAGCCAACCAGTATCGAAAAGAAGGTTCCTCGTTCGCAGGATTAAAGTACCGACGTCAGTGGTAGTCGTCACTCAAACCTCGGGTTCTTTTATCAGAGAGTGACAAAGGTAACAAAGGAGTAGATAAAGGGTACTTCACTACCCTGGACTACGGTACTAGAATCAAAAGACTTACAACTCGAAATTCGGTTGAAAAAGTGAGAGGAGAAAGTAAAAGTAGTTCTCCGAAAACTCAAGGAGAAGTGAAAGACGGTATTCCNTAACTGACTAAACTAGAGGAACGTCAGGTTCCCTGAGAGTTCTCAAAAGAGGTTGTGGTGTCAACTTTTCTTAGTCAAGAAGTCACGAGTCGAAAGAAATATCAGGTTGAGAGTGTAGGTATGTACTGATAACCTTTTTGGTATCGAAACTGATCTGTCTGAAAACAACCGTTTCATTACAGAGACGAAAAGTTATACGACAGATCCAACCAGTATCGAAAAGAAGGTTCCTCGTTCGCAGGATTAAAGTACCGACGTCAGTGGTAGTCGTCACTCAAACCTCGGGTTCTTTTATCAGAGAGTGACAAAGGTAACAAAGGAGTAGATAAAGGGTACTTCATTACCCTGGCCTACGGTACTAGAATCAAAAGACTTACAACTCGAAATTCGGTTGAAAAAGTGAGAGGAGAAAGTAAAAGTAGTTCTCCGAAAAATCAAGGAGAAGTGAAAGACGGTATTCCCACCACAGTAGACGTATAGACTCCAATAACTATAAAGAGGGGTGTTAGAACTAAGGCAGGACACGAAGTAGGTCGGACCGTAAAACGTACTACATGAGACGTAAATTCAATTTATTCGTCCCACTGTTATATGTCGGAACTGTATGAGGAAAGGACTATACCTCGGTCAGATAACAAGGTACAGATCAAGATTGACAATGAAGAACTGGACGTATGTAAAATTCTCACGTATTGTAAAATTCTATGATGTACTGTAAAATTCTCATCCGAGTTTTTAGTGACATCTGTCTTATTTTATAAAAATCATACACAAAATATATTTTAGGGACTTCACTATCGGACACAAAGGTTTCAAAGTAGTCAAACTTCAGACTCTGTCCCAGTGTAATTGTCTTCATTTACCACAAAGAGACCTAGATCGAAGTTGGATGATGACACCCGGAGTATAGAAAGGTACGAAGTGGAGGTGTGGAGGGCGTCGGAGTGATCAATAAATCCCCCAGGAACGTACGACTACTTTTCCGGGAGACCCGATAGGGACGAGAACAAAGGAGAGGAGGCGAGAGTAACTAGTAAAGACGACGGGACCATGAAGGGACACTACGGGTGCCGGTCCCGACCGTGGTTCACGTCGGAATACGACGACCCGGAGAAGAGAGACGAAGAGGTCGACCTTAGTAATGTCACCGGTATACGGTCCAGGAGGTCCCCGGTTTCGACGTGAACTGGACGACGACAGGAGTGGACCTGTAGAGGACTTGATTTCCCACCCATTACCCAGAGAGAGAGAGAGGAAGACACAGTGTCACCTGTGTCCTGGGACGGTACGACGGAGTACAAAGGTTTATCAACAGGGTCGTCAAGCGTCTCTAAGCCTGTTCCGAGAAGGATCCGGGTGGATCTTCTCCCTCATAGTGACGGTACACTCGACCTTCCATTTGTTTGGGTCCACGTCGTCTCTTAGTCCTTCACTACGCCTTGACGGGTTCGTTTCTCCACCCCCGGCAGTCGTTACTCCATCTCGACCCTGGACAGGACAGGTTAGACGTCCCTCTATTTCTCTTAATGGTAGTTTTCGTGTGACTTCTTGAAAGTGTCGGAAAAAAAAGAACCGACGTGACTCGTCGAACGGTCTAGAATCAAGGGTCTGGTCTCTGACTTGGGTCCGGTACCGTCACTTCCGTGGTCAAGGATTGGTGACCTGACGGTTCCTTAAAGAATGTTATTAAAAAATTTCTATCGTAAAATTCGGTAGTAACGTTATTTTCTTCGGTAAGTAAACAAATCACACTACGAGTGTCAGTACTTCCGTTTGACAGTAGTCTCAGGGTTATTACACCCATGTCACCGGGAGGTACTTAGTGAAACGATAGAGTCATTTCAGCGTCCCTCTGTTTTACGAAGTCCACCACATCTTTCTGTGGTCTAGATTGACTTCGTGGATTATCAACGTAGGTAAGGTAGATCCAGTCCATTTATCGAAGGGTGTGAGGACAGGGAAAGGGTGGAAGTCTTACCCTGGAGTCACCTTAATCAGGACGGTTCCTGACGGGTCCTAGTTCCGGAAAAAAAAGAAATCCCCTTTTTATGTTAAAATAAAATTGGTATCCTTAATTTGAGGAAGTGTCTCATTCCTGTGGTACCCTAAGAAAGAGACAACAAAGTAAATTATTTATGTTTACTTATTTTTATGGAATAAAACGTTTCTCTAGCGGAGAGAAGGAAGAGGTCTAAAGGTCGTTCGGGGTACCGGTTGTCGAGAGCACCGGTGTCCGGGTGTGAGACGACCGTGGGTGGGTCGTGTAGGTGGGGTGTCGATACGAGAGGAGAGAGACCTCTCCCGACCCGAGTCGGTGGACGGACGTTTATGAGACATACATGTTGTGGAGGGGAAAGAGGTGGGGGAAGGTTCGTGTTTCAGGAGTATGACTTAAAGTTGAAATTTTACTAAGGGAAGACTCTTCCTTTCTAGACCAGAGGTGTCTTCTGGAAGGCGGTCATGGTGAATTATGGTTCTTTAGTCACTTCAAAGTCATTTTGCCTGAGGACAGGTGTCCATGAAATACTTTCCCTTTCCTGTTGTATCTCATTTTATATAACATACAGAACATCTGGTGGAGACTAAAGTTTTTATCTTTGAGGATAAATGTGACTTGGACAAACTCTGTCCGGTCTACAAACTAAGACGTACGTTGTCTAGACAATAACGAACCTTGTCTCGGAACCCGTCCCCGACTCGACGGGTGCGTCCTCCCTAGGTCTGGTGGAGTGTCAGTGCTTGGTGTCGACTCACGTACCGGGTGCGTCGCTGGGGCTCAAGGTACGAAGGTGTCCACGGTCAGTCCAGGTCCTACTACGTACCAGACACGAGACGCGGGAAGGGAAGGGTTCGACGCTCCTTGTCAAAACAGGGTTGCACAAGGACGACGTCGGTGGTACATGTTTTCGAATCTTAAGGGTCGGAAATCTAACCTTTTGTTTTTGATATGATGTGAGTCTTCTGCAAAACCGATGTCGGAGTCCGAGGTCATGCGGACGAGACGTTTGCGTGATCATTGACTCCGTACTCACGTTTGACACTATTTGTGGTCGTACCTTTTACAGTCAGAAGTGTCGGTCGTCCTTTGAAGAAAAGGTACATGGGGAAAGAAGTAATCAGGTGTAAATTTTTTTCATAAAGGACTTTCATAAGATTACACTAATACGTGCGAGTAAACGAAGTCAGCACAGGTTGAGAACCGTTGGGGTATCTGACATTGGACAGATACCCTAAAGGGTCCGTTCTTGTGACCTCACCCAACGGTGAAGGAGGAGGTCCCTTAGAAGGGTTGGGTCCCTAGCTTGGACGTAGAGAACGTCGAGGACGTACCCGTCCACCTAAGAAATGGTGAACGCCGGCACTAATAAACATTGTATGTTGTTTACTTTTGACACTGACCTAATGTTCTTTTTTTTAGAACATTTTTTTTCATGACTTTGTTTCAGCACACGAGGAGTACCCTCTGTTCCCTTTGTCCTCTTCGGGGGTCCATGTAACCTATGGGAGACGGACCCACTGTTCCGGGGTGCAGAAGTCTTCCTCACAGTGACCAAGTCGCCGCCACCGCCCGGTTACGCTTGGGGAGTGACGAGGCCCTCCCTGCCTCCGGTGATGCACGACCCAGGCGTCCGCGTGGTCGACCTCTCCATACCACTGTCGAGAATAATAGATGGACTCGGTGGACCCGTTCTACGGGAGTTGACACGGGTCGGCGGTAGTAAGATGCTTTGGCAACGAAGTCTTTTCTTCGGACAAACCCCACCTTTCCCATCTTTTTTCCTCTACGACACCAAGACGGTCTACCGGTATAAAACTGTGGTTCACAAGGTCTCCGCTCTGGGGTCTTTGGTCAACCACCACACAGACGTGTGTACACCCGTGTACCAACACACGTCCTGTTCCGAGTCTCGACATCCTAGACGAACCACCAGAACATTTTGACGCACACCCGGAGGACGGTGTAAAACCAGGTGACACCGGGTCGACAGTAGTGACCCGAGTCACGTTTCGAGGGTAGTGCCCACGGAGGAGGGTCCTAGTGGTCCTTGTCCTCACGTTGTCTCAGTCGTCCCGTCTGAACTCCCTGGGCCCAGGGGCCGAGGTGGGTCCCAGAGGCGTGTACGGGAACGGGTCCTCCGTCGGCGAGGAGGGTGTGGACCGAGTCGGGAAAGTCGTTGTCTCAGCGGGGCCGTCAGGGACACCACCGGTGTAAGGACCCCGACCCGTCCCTGTGTCCACCACGACCGTCCAGTCCTACATTGGAAGGGCGTAAAAGAGTAAAGAAGGACCCGAGTCAGTTACTGAAGTTAGGGAGTAGCACAGAGATGTTTACTAGTGTCCGTATATGTTCGACGAGTGACCGTGTGTAACGCGAGAACTCGGTCCACTGAAGGTTCCGACGACCAGTTGGGACCACGACTAAAGGACTTTACCACCGAGTGGGGTACGAAGTGGAACATTTAAATTTCGTAAAAGGGACCAAGACGAGACGACGAAGTCCTCCGTCTCTGGGCGATTCGTCGGACCTTAGTGGAAAGGTTGTAGTAAAGGTCTGTTCTAAGTGCCTCCTGTAGACACAGGATGCCCTTCAGATTTAAGAGTAAGACGTCTATGGAGAGTAAATAAAGTCGTAAGACAAAAGGGAAAGAACACTTTATAAAATAAGGTACATAGAAATAGAGTCAGAGTGGAAAGGAAGTTTGGTTCAATTCTCTCCCTGAGACGATAAATACCAACTGGAATAGGACGTAAAACATTCCATACGATTTCCTAAAAGAACGGTGAGGACGGTGACCCAAAATTTTAATTAAAATTTTCCCTCGTTTTAAAGACTCCAACAGGAAGGAACTTCCTGTAAAAACATAAGAGAGACGTCTTAGACGTGACCCCTAACTAACCAGATATCTTTTTTTAAGAAACCCCCGGAAACAAAATAAAAGACCCAATGAACCCACTACCCACTGGACCATTGTGTTGATTCGTTTCCTTCCGGAGTGAGAGACTCGAGTTAAATGGTGTATTAGTCACACTTGTCACCCATAAGACTTTACGACTGTTGGTGCAGATGTTTTTATGGGAAGACGGAGTCCGGTCCGGACAAGTGGACTACCAGGGAGAAGAAGTCGCAGATCGTAGAACGTGAGGCGACGTCTTGAACCAGGGAGTCCCCAATTTTTCTTGTGTGTACTCCTCCTCACACGGAAAGTGACTCACAAGGAAAGTGACGACAGATTTTGGCTTGGAGGGCGAACTCTTCTCCCGCTTTCCTTCCTCTCATGATCCCTACACACTTTTGCGGAAGCTCAAACCAGGGGTGCAAAGGAGGTGGAGAGGCCGCCGCTCAGACCTGAGTCTACCACTTCCTGTATCCCCTCTCCTCTCCGTACCTTTGTGGACGACTCCCTCTTTGTGAGGAGATCTAGAGACGAGGTACCTCTCGTCTATGCTTTGAGGGACCCACCCCCTCCTTCACCTTTACCTCTCAAGACGATAAAGGTCTAAAGACCACCCCGGAAAGGTCCGACTTTGGCTTTGTATCCTATATTCAGTATCTGCGAGACCCAAGTAAGATTTCTCCACCGTCCTGACAAATGAGTGCCTTTAGACTGTCCCAATTGCCACTTAGTACAACTACGACCAAATTCCGCCTCCACCAAAACACGGTCGAGAACGAGACAGAGGGAGTGTAGACAGAGGGTAACAATAGAAGGATTAAAGTGTAAACAGTCAGAACCCCACCCCCTTCTCACCCCTTGGTCGACAAAGGTTAGTGACGGTTGACATTCGTGTGTTTTGACTTGCGTCTGGTGAAGTCGGTGACTCGTGACGAAAATAGACTGCTATAACAACCCATCTTGTATATATATCCCGGTGAGGTCCTACCCTCGGTTCTGTGGGTAGTAAGTTTATTGGAGGTCTTTCGGTGGTGATCTTTATATACACTCATAGTTAATATAAGAAAAAAGACACACCAAAAGAAAAAAAAAAATTAACTTCATATCAACTAAACCCGAAAGGACCACCGAGTCTGCCATTTCTTAGGTGGACGTCACGCCCTCTGGACCCAAACTAGGGACCCAAACTAGGGACCCAACCCTTCTAAGGGACCTCCTCCCGTACCGTTGGGTGGGTCATAAGAACGGACCTTTTGGGGGGTTTTATCTCCTCGGGTATGTCAGATACCCCAGTGTTTCTCAGCCTGTGTTGACTCGATGATTCGTGTCGTGTCGTGTCAACTACATGTCCCAACACAGTCAAAGACCACATGTCGCTTCACTAAGTCAAAATAAATATAAATATGTATACATGTATAAGAAAAGGTCATATTCTATAACTTATATCAACGGACCCGATATGTCAAATGGATAAAATATAAATTATCAAACACACACGATTAGAGTTTGAGGACTAAGAAAGGGGAAACTCACAGAAAAATTTTTGTTTGCTTGAACTTTTTTTTTTTGGGAAGTCAAGCAACCTTAAGTTGATTGATCTTGACAATAAATCCTAACGTTCGATATTTCTTTTCTTTCTTCGTTTTAAATTTCTACTTTTATTATCGATAAACAACATAGTGAAGATACACGGTCATTCAAGAAAAAGATATTATGCATGTGGTTGGGATCCCTTTGAGAGTCACAATTTCTCCATTCATTGGGTCAGTTCTAGTTTGGTGGTAAACGTTACCGTCTTAGTTTTCAGTCGGGGTCCAAACTACGAGAATAGACGATACGACATAAATAGAGTAAAGAAAAATTCAGGATTCAGTACAACATCCATTCTTAAAATGTGAACGATCCCATTAGTAATCCCGACAAGTGGTTTATAAAAGTCTAAAGGCGGAAACTCTGTGTCTTTTCTTTTTGTGAACCATCGAGTCTGCCATTTCTCAAACGGACGACAAGACCTCTGGGTCCAAGCTCGAGGCCCAGTCCTTCTAGGAGACCTCTTCCTTTACCGTTGGGTGAGGTGATAAGAACGGACCTCTTAAGGTACCTGTCCCCTCGCACCGGCCGATGTCAGGTACCCCAGTGTCTCAGTCTGTGCTGACTCAATGAAGTTAAAGAAAAGAAAGGACCGTGAAGAACAAACCCACCCCGGGACACTGACTAAATCCGGTAACTCAACACTCTCCTTCTTTATCTTCACTATACGCAGTGGACACCTACTTCCGTGAATTAGTAACTACCCTCTGGAGGGTCTCGAGAGAAGGGAAGGTACTTACCGGTACAAGGTCGAGGTTGTCGTGTCCAGGACTTCACTCCTAGGTCGACTGGGCTTCCGTTACACAACACGCACGGACCTTAAACCTCCAGTAAACTACGACGTTGCATTAGATCGGATGGGACTGACTATGTCAGTGTTGGATCCCTCATGTTTCTACATAGTAATAAAGGGAAATTGACTTGAATCATTCAGGAGTGAAGATGGTTACATTTTTTTTGTTAGTTCAGAACAGGTAAGTTAGGTAAAAAGACATTACGAGTCGATACGAAGTTCCTTCTTGATGAACCAGTCGAGATCCAAGACAGGTATCAGAAGGAAAGGCTCACCCCTGACCCCCCTCATTTAGATTCAAAACTTATTACCTCTCACATTCTTCATATCAATGCCCAGGGTATCGTTCTCCATGTCCCACTCTGGAAACGGGATTTCGACACAAGAACAGACATCCGGTAGTGTCGATACACTGGAAGGAGAGCTGAAAACACCATCTACAGTTCGTGACAGTACTGACGACTGATGATCTATCTGGTGAAACGGGGGAGAAGTAGGGTTGGTTGTCTCTTCCGTTACCGTGGGGTGACGTCATGAGAACGGACCTTTTAGGGCACCCGCCTCCTCGGACCATCCGACGTCAGGTACCCCGGCACTTATCAACCTGTGCTGACTCGTTGAAGTGAAAGTGAAAAGTGAAGGTACGTGACCTCCTCGTTTACCGTTGGGGGAGATAATAAGAACAGACCTCTTAGGGTCCCTGTCCCCTCGGACCACCCGACGGTAGATACCCCCGTGTGTCTCAGCCTGTGCTGACTTCGCTGAATCGTCGTCGTCGTCGTAGGGTTGGTTTCTGGAGACCCCAGATGATTGGGAGAATATTATAAAGAACAGGGAGGTGTGTTTAGAAACCAGGAGTTCTGGAACTTCTACGACACTTCATTAGGGGTTCATTAAGTAAGTAAATGTCCCTGGTGACAACCGTGGTACGGAGTACCGCCCCGTCCCTCCAACAAAGTATTGTCAGTCCGGTACGGGGATCCGATGTAGAAGGACTCGTTCCATGTTCACGGATGCATAGAGTCCGGGGTAGGGGGAGTTGAGAGACTCCAAAGATAGTCAGAACAAGATGTGTGTCGAAGACTCTACTTTGGGTTCCTCTCCCTTCATCCCAATCACCAGTCTCGAGACTTGGAAGAGTGTTCCTTCGAGCAGTTGTAACGGGAGAGAACGAGAGGAAAGGGTTAAGAGGACAGGGAGGAGGAAACCCTATCTTTTGAGAGAGAAGACAGTCACGCTAAGTCTCACGACCAAACGTTATTCTTTTCCTGTGACACGGTCGAGTATTTAGGTGTGCAACGAAGGAAGCAGTTCTGTCAGACTGATGGTTTTCGTTTTCACGGTCGACTTGATTTGTCACAAGTAACATTATTTCAACTAAATGTAAGACAATACTCGAGGAATAGAGTCATTATTTGTCAAGAGTCCTCCGTCAGATAAAACGACACGTAAGGGGGGATAAGACACTAAACACCTATTTACAATACGGGTCAAAGGAAGGACTCAACCGAAAACTACAAGTTTCGGTCGAAAACCTTAAATTTTTTGAAAGGTGAGAGACCTTGGATCAGAAAGTTCTAATAATAAAGTCGATACTCAAATTTTGTTGGGGTAAGTTGGTAGGTTAACTACAGAAACAAGGTAAGACATAGACGGGAGTAGGACTCTTATCGAAAAATTTTTAGTAACGACTCTCTGACGACCCTTTTTCGATTAAAAAAAAATTGAACCCGACAACTTGAAACATTGACATAAAGGAGAGAAGGGGTACTCAAAATTTCATTTATGAGATATTTACTCTTTAGTAAGAGACTCATAAGTCTAATTAGTTTAAACGGATCAACAATCAGTAAAAATTTTTAAAAATAACTTGATGTCAACTAATTGTTACAACACAATCAAAGTCCATATGTCGTTTCACTAAGGTAATGTGTGTGTGTATATATACGTTAAAAAAAGTCTAAGAAAAGGTAACGTCCAATTATGTTATATGACTCATGTCAAGGGACACGATACTTCATCCAGGAAAACCCAATAGATAAAATACATATTATCACATATATAAAACCAGGGTTTGAGGATTAAATAGGAAGGGGGGTTGGGAGGAAATCTGACAATCAGTAAAACTTAGACAAGAGAAGATTGTTGTATCAGTCTTTCAACAGATTGAATATACTGTAGATGATTTTTACACATTACTATACTCATTCACGAAGGCTACTGTACCTGTCTTTTTTTCTTCTAATGTTATAACTCAAAGTCACACTCTTATTGAAGTTCTTATCGGAGGGTTTCTGATCGATTTTGGTTATCTTTAAATATACAGATAAGTATAAACATTAAATATATCATAAGAAATTATCTCTTTTATTAAAACAAAATAAAAATTCTCTAAGTTAAAGGGTTGACTGAATATTGAACCTGTTATAAATGAGTATCACAATACAAAACGGAATGTAACAAGAAATCTACCAAATAGAGGAGTCGAAGAAAATGTTCATAGAAAAGACGTTACAAACTAATTGGAAACTTCCAGTAATTTAAGAAGCTAACACCATGTAATAGTAAGTTGGGTAAATTCTGGGTAACTTCTGGACAGAGGAATATGGACTCACAGTAAGGTTGGGTCGAGGCTCTATGGGTATAAATGGTGTACAGATCCTTATACACACATATGAGTATACGACGTATGTGCTACGACTAGAGACACATTTACACAAAGGTGACGTTAAGACACGATACGTCAGAGAATTAAACGAGTAGATTATATCACAAAACTTCTAAATAGGGTAATACTTTGTGTACAAAATCTTTTTATAAAATAACTCCATATCAACTAAATGTCACAACACAATTAAAGACGATATGTCGTTTCACTAAGTCAATATGTACATATGTAGGAAAAAGTATAAGAAAAAGTAATTCCAGATAGTGTCCCATAACTTCTATCAAGGGACACGATATGTTATCCTAGAAGCTAGTGGTGATAGATTAGGTCTTGTGGAAGTAGTGAGGGTTTCTTTGAGGTCTGGATGATATATCATGTTCCTTGAGTTATGAGACATTACCGGATACCCTTTTCTTAGAATTTTTCTCATCTATATACACATGTATATTGACTAAGTGAAACGACATGTGGACTTTGATTGTGTTATAACATTTAGTTGATATGTAGTTATTTTTAAAAATTTTTCCTGAAGGAACCACCATGTCACCTATTCTTAACGGAAGGTTACGTCCCTCACTGTCAAGGTAGGGACCACCCTTCGATTCATTCCAGGGTGTACGGAGTACCATTTTTTGAGTACTCCATTGTACCCAATAACATTGTTTAAGTTATTTTGGAAATTTTTTTTAACTCGTAATAGTAGTTCTCTTTCCCCTTTTCCTCTCTCTTCTAAACCCTCTCTTGTCCTTTAAAGACGTAAAAAGATGACAAATTCTTTTGATCTTGAGAGACGGTTGGTCTTTACGAAGAGGGGTGAAAAGGACACGGGTGTGTAGATCTAGACTTATGAAAGTATTCGGGACTTTTGAGTCGTGTGTAGACCGGTCACAAATTGTTTCCTGTTACTTATTTACTTCCAGTGGGGGAACAAGAAAGGGAGACGAAAGACTGAGAGATTGAACTGGCCGAGGGTGGACCCGGTAGGACCAGAAGGAGACGCTAAACTCATCGACTCATCCGTCATCACCTCTCCCGACGTCTTCTCCAGTCGTCACTTCGAATTAATGTTCAGTTGTAGTAAAGAAACCCTAACGACACCCTTCCTTCACGTCAATTCTAGGCACTTTTACGAGTCTCCTCGAACCTTCTGTCGGAAAGGTGGTTATATCCTATTCGAAAATAACAGTGACAATGGTCATTTTGTCTACAAGAGTTTCTTAAGGAGGTTGGTCACTGTCCTGAACCTTTTAACGACAGGGAAATAACCGACGACTTCGGTTTATTTTTAGTTTAATTTCAAATTAAGTGGAGTAATAAAAGAAGTACCGTCGAGAGGAACCGGTCGGAACTCCGTCTCGGTTGACAGAGGAGGAGGCACCGTATATAGTGGACGTCGGACTTCGAGGGTCTCCAGTCGGCGAGGAAAAGGGAGTGGGTCTCAGGGTACACCCACCATAAAAAAAATTATGTATATAAAATAACTTCATATCAACTGAGTGTTACAAAGTCCACATGTCGTTCCACTAAGTCAATATGTTTATGTGTATATAATAAAAACTTTAATAAAAGGTAGTATAAAACAATGTTCTATAACTGATATCAAAAGACGCCTTATGTCGTTCGGAAACAATGAACAACGTATAAAACAACGTGTAAAAAATTAATCTTTAGATCGTAAAATAAGTATGATCCAGTCTGTTCACCTTAGTTTTACGGCGTTAAGAAAATCAATCCGTTTTTAATTATTCAAAAGGTCTTATATGCATAATATGTGTATATATTGATACATAGTTAAGTCAAGTCAAGTCAGCGAGTCAGCACAGACTGGGGTACTAAGCGTCGTGTGGCCCGGAGGGACAGGTAGTGGTAGAGGGCCTCAAGTGGGTTTGAGTGTAGGTAGCTCAGTCACTATTTATACATATCATATGTATAATATAGATACCGTTTATCTACCCCTTTGTTACCTTTGTCACTGTCTGAAATAAAAGAAGTCGAGGTTTTAGTGACGACTACCACTGACGTTGGTACTTTAATTTTCTGTGAACGAGGAACCTTCTTTTCGAAACTGTTTGGGTCACACAATTTTTCGTCTCTGTAATGAAATGGCTTTTCCAGGCATGTAAGTTACAATGCCAAAAAGGTCATCAGTACATACCTACACTCCCAACCTGGTATTTCTTCCGACTCGTAACTACTTAATTACGAAAACTTTACACCACAACCTCTTCTGAGAACTCTCAGGGAACCTGACGTTCCTCCAGTTTGGTCAGTTAGGATTTCCTTTAGTTGGGACTTATAAGTAACCTTCCTGACTACGACTTCGACTTCGAGGTTATGAAAACGGTGGACTACGTTTGTCGACTGAGTGACCTTTTCTGGGACTACAATCATTTCTAACTTCCGTCCTCCTCTTCCCCTGTTGTCTCCTGTTCTAACAACTTACTGTAGTGACTGAGTCACCTGTACTCAAACTCGTTCGAGACCCTCTACCCTCCGGACCGCGGGACGTCACGTACCCCAGTGCCAGTCTGTGTTGACTCGTTGACTTGTCGTCGTTATGTTTTCGAAAGGATGATATGAACTATTTTCGAACTCTTTCTTGTAGTCTCTTTTCTTCTCTACGTCTTTAACCTCTTGTATTTGACTTTACTTTGCCCTCGTGACTTATACTTTATCTTTTTCACTTCGTTTGATCTATTTTCATTGCCTAGTAGTATGTCACCGACGAGCAGTCTTTGTACAGACCTCGAGACCTCGTTTTTTCACTATGACTTATAAACATCAAAAGTTTTTTAAAGTTCTATTAAGACTATACGTAGACCTAAAATTTTACACTAATGTCCAAAAAGATAATCTAGGATTAAAACCACCATATCTAAAAATAATAAAAAGACAACTGGTTAGTACTATGTTACCATAGTTCAACTCATCATCAATATATTAGTGTTATCATTTTTTACTAATAGTCAAAAGTGTTAGTTATCGGTTTGTTTTTTTATTGTGTGTTAATGTTAACGTTCGGTATTATCCTTGCACTAATTGAATTGTTATATTTTATTAATATATGCCAAACCCCCAGTTCGTCTCACTACACCATTCACCTTCACGTAAGTACGTGTACAAAAGTAGGTGGGTCGGTAAGATACAGAAAACCAACCACGTCAATTTGGTAAATATAAATTCCATTAATAACTATACATACTAGGATAATAGTAAAAGAATTAACAAACCCAAATAAAAGACATCCATCCCGAAAAGGAAGAGAACACAAAGGACGGATCTCTTCAAGGAAATCGTAAACAACATTTCGACCAAACCACCACGACTTAATTGAAAACGAACAGACCTTTCGAAAACTAAAGAGGTAGTTTAGGCTTCCTCTCAGAACGACCCATCTCATAAGAACCAACACAAAAGAAGGAAAGTAGTGAAATAAATAAATAAAAAAAAAAACGGTACCGTATACCATTCATCTAAACTTTCGACAAATAGTAGTGAATGATTCAATATGTTCTAAGGTCAAGTTCAACTATATCTTTTGTATTTGATCTAACTCTCGTTACATAATTTTTTTGTTTTTGTGTTAAACATAAAACCCCATTAATTTTACATGTCTGGATTGTGATTTTTCTTACTTTTTGTGTAGGTTCTAATAGTAAGACATTAACAGGACAAATCGAGAAAAATGAGATTCGTACATCAGAATAAACGTCTTACTGTCGACCAGTTTAAAAACGAATTCTGTAAATAGGTATGAATTGGTCTCCAAAGTCTCTATTATTGTGGTCAGTCCATAAGACTTAATAAAATACAATTTATCCTTGTAAAAGAGTTATCAGAATTGTAAAAGAGATTTCAGTGTAGACAGGAGGAGGAGTTCTTGATGTCTCCGAACAAAATTTATCAAGTTTGTGGACATCATTTGGTGTATAACGATTCTCGTCTCCATGAGACCAATTACGAGTTTTACCGGTCTCCCTTTCGGTCGTAATAATTTATACTTACGTTAGGAATGGTCGTGTTTGACTTGGGGGGGGGTTAGTTTTTCGATCAGGTTTTTTTTTCCAGAGCAAGATATTTGTAAATAGTAAAGGTTTAGTGTCACTTTCCTTGAACTTATTAAGTGGTTAAAACAAAAGATGATACACGGAATTTCTATGGAGTGATTTTTGACCATAGACCGTGTTGTCTTACTGTCTACGTCTTACATTATAACATCGCTGTCATGACTCCAACTAACAATGTCTGTATAAAGTTGAGATACATCATTTACAACGTAGGATTAATAAATATATCTTGTAACCAGGTTATTGTTTTTTTCTCTTTTCGTCGACTTTCACATCGAGTAAGTTACAAGTCTCTATTTTCCCAATTGGTAAGAAAGGTAATAAAAGCCGTCTAGTCAGGGAAAAACAGTATAAATTTAGACTACCGCTGACTTCTTAAGACCGTAAAAAGGTTCGATGACATACTTTTCCTACGACTTCCGGTAGTGTTATGTCGTGTGACGTTGTATTCCTGAGAAGGCAAGTGGTTAAGATCGTGTGAAGGTTTTATATGGGTTGTTGGGTCAAAATAAAGACAGGTCCTCCGACCCATGGTTCCTAGCCTATATTCGTGTCCATGTATATTCGTCGTTCTAATGTCAGTTGTCTGAGACTTTTAACTTTTACCGTCTGTATCACTCCGGCCGCCTCGGGGTCGGTGTAGTGGGAAGGCCCGGGTCGTGGGGAAAGTAGTGAAATTTATACAGTACGGTAAGGGAAGACTGAACATCTCAAAGACAACTATTTAGTCGACTATCGGACTGTCGGTAAGAGAACATACAATAAACAGAGAAATAGGAAGAACGAAAATTATAAAATAGAGATAGAAAGTAAAAACAGTCAAACTAACGATACAGAGCCATACAAGGAGGAAACCAAATAGGACGGACCCTGAGAGACACTGAGGACTTGAACCAACTGATAAAGGAGAGGGTACAATACATTCAAAAGTCGATAATGGAGAAGTTTATAAAAGAATCCAGGAAAGAGAGACAGAAGAGAAGGACCATGACAATGTTACACTTACAACCACGTAAATCATAACAGGGTCTCTAGAGAGTCCCACAGAAGTAAAGAAAAAAAAAAAAAGGGGTCATAAGACAAGACGCCGTCACTAAAGGTGGTAAGACAGGAGGTCCAGTAAATAGACAAGAAGACGGAACCAATGAGACGAAACCTAAGGAAGATCACATAAAAACGAGAGATAAACAAGAAATCAAGAACGTCCAGAAGTCATTTGTAAAGAACGCAGAAGAGTTAGAAACGGAGGTAAGAAAAGGACTTTAGAACCTAGTAGAAATGATAGTAATAAGACTTTAGAAAAAGACCATACAACGTTTAGAGATGAAGGAAATGAACAAAAAGACCCCAAAATGGAACAGGGAAGTAGTCCCTGTATTAAAAGACGAAAAAGTGACACTAATCGAAAGACATTATACCAAAAACAATATCGACGACACCCTAACACCAAGAAGAATGAAGACAGACGGGAGACTACCTATCGATTCTCCAAAAATTCGAAGGACTACCCTCCCTGACCACCACCCTTTTTGACCGAGAACGAGACCACTCCTTCCGGAACGATTCATTTCGAAATTAGGTTAATAGGTGACCACCTACCTCAACATGAGGGAGGGACCATCATCAAACCGGACTCCACTGGTTCAGGACCCCAGACACCCGAGGTACCATCCCAATTACCACTTGAGGTTCTCCCAAATGTGGTTCCCCCTGGAAGGTCACGGGGGTGTGGACACCCCTCGGGGGCGGTTGGGTGTGGAGATGTCCTCCGGGAGGTTGTGAACTTCCGTCAAAACCAAGTCAGCGGATACCCCAGTGACGAGGAGAAGAGACCCAGAACCACGTGTGTTTTAAAAACAAACACGGGAGGTTCTGGTCTCAGAATCAAAGGGGGTCATGAGGCCTTCAGGATATTAGTTTAGGACGACCGGGTGTTCCGGTCCAAGGGACCCCTAAGGGTCAGGGAAACAACGTAGGAGTCCGACCTTTCGGACTACACCCAAGTCTTGGAAGTAGTGTCACCCGCTTGCAGAAACTATAACAAGAGGTCAAACATCTAATAGGTGGGTCCCCCATGTCCCAAACTAAAATAACACTAACAAGGGGAGGATGACAGAACGACGCATAAGAAGAAACAGAAACCTACATCCAAAAACAACAACAACAACCACCACCACCACCACCACCGAAGGTCGTAGGAGGACAACTACCAACAAGTTGTCGATCCACGATAAAACCACGAGAACCTCCTCCTTCACTCGTGTCCAGGAAGATGAGGTGGTAGACCTTAGCCTTCAGGGTACCCACCATAAACGTCGACCGCTTTCCCGGTGTCGAGTCCGATTCTACCTTCTTATAGTCTTTGACGACCCACTATGGTCTCCAGGGGAGGAAGGAGAAGACAGACTCCAGAAGTACCGTTGATACCCTTTGTCGTTTCATAAGGTCGATATATTAGATCCGGTGTGTAAAGGGGGTCGAGGGTTCCCCAAGACCTGATATTTGTGTTATTCCGGATATTGATGTGTATGGTACAAAGAAGAATATGAAAAATATGGATTCTAAACAATAAGTCAGCGATTCGACACAGGTTAAGAAACCCTGGGGTACCTTACATAGGGCGGTCCGAGGAGACAGGTAAACCAAAAGGTCCTTTCTTATGAACTCCCCCAACGGTAAAGGAAGAGGTCCCCTAGAAGGACTGGGTCTCTAGTTTAGGTACAGAAGACGAAATCATCCGTCTAAGAAATGGTGACTCGGTGGTCCCTTCGGGTGGACTCTATTACCCCCGAGTCAATTATCAAGTGTGTGAATAACTTGTTTAAAAGAATGAGTTGATTATGTGCTTACTCACTTACTTGTTTACTTCAGTAAAAGGTCGACAACAGAAAAAATTACATCACACACACGGAAACCGACGTGACGTAGAAACAACACACACCCCAAAGAGACCAACACCACTCACCCCCGATGGGAGATCTATACCACGTTCCCGAAGAGGAATGTCCTTGAAGAGGACAACACCTCGGGACCGAGATCCCGTCCTCTCGAAGTCATCAGTCAGCACTACGTGCCCGACTCAACGGGACGTCGTACACCCTAGAAGGGTCCCTTCCCTAGGTCAGGTGCAGAGGACACCTAAGAATTGGTGACCTGGTGGTCCCCTCAGACAAATAGATTCTGGGTCCCGTGGTAAGACTGAGACCGTCTACTAAGACCGTACATGACCCTTAATCGTCGAGTGGTGACTGATGTATGTAAGTCGTGACCCAAAACGGTAGACTTCACGTAGTTCGCGAGATACTCTCTTTTGGTCACTGGAAAAGTAGAGTTAGTCTGTTTTGTGTTTCTGTCTTTTTCGAATATTATGTCGGTCCTACATTTACTTGTGTTCGTGGTTCTTATCAGAAGTTTCAACTCTTCTCGGAGTTCTTTTCGACAACGTCACCGACGTTATACTTACCATTTCGGGTCCGTCCCGAGGTTTAAGATAAGTCTTTAATCGGGGAAGTAAGTGAATCGACAAGTACATGGTAAGGACATGGACGTTTCATCGGACCTGGTACGTCTCTACTTATTTCAATCTTCAAACGGACGAATATCACCTCCGGTACACCTTTACTTAAAAAGTGGGATGTTACACCACTCTTGTTGTCGTCTCTGTATTTCTCGTCTACTATGTTTCCACCACCATCTCTCTAATATTCACCCTTACCGTACTGAGACACCCAAATATAAAAATAAAAACTTCATAGTAACTAAATATTACGTGATTAAAGATAATGTGTCGTTTCACTAAGTCAATGTATACATATATATGAAAAAGTATAAGAGAAGGTGATACCAAATAATGTCAAATAACTTATAACAAGGGACACGATATGTCATCCTAGAACAACAAATAGGTATTATCAAAGGTAGACGATTAAGGTTTGAGGGGGTGACGGGAGGGCGAACCGTCAGTGTTCAGAAAAGAAATATAGACACTCAGACAAAAACAAAGTATCTTTCCGAGTGAATATAGTATAAAATGTAAGATGCATATTCACCATAGTGTATTATAAACAGAAACTGACTGAATCATAACATTAGAGATCCACGTGTTTACAACGACGTTCACAGTAATAAGGTAAGAAAAAATCCCGACTCATTATCAGGTAACACACGTACATGTTGAGATAGACAAGGAGACAACTACCTGTCAACAAAAGTCCAACAAAACTACAGAACCGATAACATCTATCACGATGTCACTTGTAATTTCACGTACATAGAAAAACTTAAGATTAAAAGAGACCTATATGTGCGTCCTCATCCTAACGTCCTAATATACCGATGAGATCAAAAAGCTCCTTAGAGGGATGATAAAAGGTATCTGCGTCACCTCTGTCCTCTCTCCTCTCCTTAAATCCTTATACTCCTACCTTTTCTCCTTTGTTTAGTCTCTCTGACAAAGTTAGGTAGAAATCAGAGACAGATTCCGTCTATGATGGAGGTTGTCCGTAAAGAGAGGAATTCTCAGAATTTGAAGTATAAATACCGTTACAAATAGAAACATGTATACTTACTCTCAAAAGAAATTTCCAGTTCTCCAAGTCAGTAACGTATAGAAAACTGTATTCCAATTTCTCCTCTCATATACCTTTAGTACGATGACAATTCTCTCTAAAAAAAGTGAAACAAAATTTTTTTTTACGTACAGGATTTTTAATTATGTTCGACTTGTTGATAAAGGAGATAGTATCTTCATCTCTCCATTCGTAAGACTAAGATTAAGTACTTGATCCTTCAGAATGGACCGTCTAGGACCACTCAAAAGTCGAACTGACGGCTGTCTATCTCTTTACACAAAAATGTCAGGGAGGGAGAGGTAGGGTACAGAACGACGGGTATAAGGAGTTTCAACCGTCCTCTGTGACTGTCTTTCAGAAGTGGGGTACCAAACTTCTCGACTCCAAACGAGGTGTCCACCGGGTCTTGACCCCTTCCCGAAAGAGTCGTCACACGGGACCAGTGTACCGTCGATGTACACGGACTCACAGTGAGTGACCCCGTCTCACTCACTCACTGAAACATGCGAAGAGGGGGTGGTATTTTTTCTTTTTTTTTTATGGTAAAAGACCTATTCTAACCCGTATGAGGTCCTTCATACGATCTATTCTGACAGTTCTCCCTCATTTAGTCCCTACCTTTCCTTCCTCCTTTTCAACCTTCTTTCTAATCTCTTTCCCCTTCTCCTTTTCCGACTTCTTTAACCATTTCGTTTCTCAAAAAATTTTTCCCTATTGTTATCATGACTGAAAATCCCAACACTCCTAATTTTTTATATATATAATGCGGTTGGATCGAAAGATCAAAGTAGAGGAAAGAAAGTAAATAAATAATTTTTTTTTTTAAAAAAAAAAAAAAACCGACGTGGAACTCCATACGTCCCAGAATCAAGGTTCTGGTCCCTAACCTGGACATGGACGACATCACTTTCGTACCTCAGAATTGGTGAACTGGAGGTCGTTCAAGGACTACACTCTTCATTTCTGACAAGGATTTCCAGAAAAGTGAACAACGGAGATGGTTTTTGAGAGAGGAGTCACAAGAATTAAAGAGTAAAGTGAAGTTTCTAGTGGAGTGTCGTTCTGACAAGAACTACAGGAATATATTTCAGGGGAGGGAATAGAGTGAGAGATTAACGAATTGGTCGTTAATAATGGTAGACGGTATAATATATAAATAACCAAACAAAAGGAAAGGAGTTTTCTTGACATTTAAAGGGGTCGTGTTCCTGAAAAAGAAAAGAAGAAAAAAAATTTAATGATATTTAAAAATAGTGTAGAGTTGAAGTTTTTGTTTCCTTCGAATTCGTAAAGGTTTTGATTAATAACGTCTCATTCTCGCTATAAAATACTCTTTGCTGTAAAAAATATTCTAATAAAGTGAATTGATTATCTTTGTAGACTTTGAGAAACAAGATGAAAAAAAATTTGAGTAGACACTAATTGTGTCGAGACGGATCCCGTAAATTTATTTCTAGAACCTTTAATGAATTCATATAACGGACGGAAAAATGAAAAAAGTAATTCTACATTGACTGTACGTTATAATATAATCAAAGTACACATGTCGTTACTAAGTTATAACATATTAACACTTTACTAGTGGTGTTATTTAGATCAAGTGTAGGGAGTGGTGTGTATCAATGTTTTAAAAAAAATGAACACTACTTTGAAAATGAGAGAAGTCAAGTCAAGTCAAGTCAAGTCAAGTCAGTGAGTCAGCACAGACTGAGAAACGCTGGGGTACTTAGCGTCGTGTGGTCCGGAGGGACAGGTAGTGGTTGAGGACCTCAAGTGAGTCCGAGTGCAGGTAGCTCAGTCACTACGGTAGGTCGGTAGAGTAGGAGACAGTAGGGGAAGAGGAGGACGGGGGTTAGGGAGGGTCGTAGTCTCAGAAAAGGTTACTCAGTTGAGAAGTGTACTCCACCGGTTTCATGACCTCAAAGTCGAAATCGTAGTAAGGAAGGTTTCTTTAGGGTCCCGACTAGAAGAAGTCTTACCTGACCAACCTTGAGGAACGTCGAGTTCCCTGAGAGTTCTCAGAAGAGGTTGTGGTGTCGAGTTTTCGTAGTTAAGAAGCCTCGAGTCGGAAGAAGTGTCAGGTTGAGAGTGTAGGTATGTACTGGTGTCCTTTTTGGTTTCGGAACTGATCTACCTGGAAATCAGCCGTTTTATTACAGAGTCGAAAATTTATACGATAGATCCAACCAGTATTGAAAAGAAGGTTTCTCATTCGCAGAAAATTAAAGTACCGACGTTAGTGGTAGACGTCACTAAGACCTCGGGGTTTTTTATTTCAGACTGTGACAAAGGTGACAAAGGGGTAGATAAAGGGTACTTCACTACCCTGGTCTACGGTACTAGAAGCAAAAGACTTACAACTCGAAATTCGGTTGAAAAAGTGAGAGGTGAAAGTGAGAGTAGTTCTCCGAAAAA
This sequence comes from Capra ibex, assembly GCA_006410555.1. Lineage (NCBI taxonomy): Eukaryota > Metazoa > Chordata > Mammalia > Artiodactyla > Bovidae > Capra > Capra ibex. The sequence goes on from SJYO01006649.1 coordinate 2,243,882, forward strand.
TCAAGGAGAAGTGAAAGACGGTATTCCCACCACAGTAGGCATATAGACTCCAATAACTATAAAGAGGGTCGTCAGAACTAAGGTCGAACACAAAGAAGGTCGGGTCGTAAAGAGTACTACATGAGACGTATCTTCAATTTATTCGTCCCACTGTCATATGTCCGAACTGTATGAGGAAAAGGATAAACCTTGGTCAGACAACAAGGTATAGGTCAAGATTGACAACGAAGGACTAGACGTATGTCTATAGAGTTCTCCGTCCAGTCCACCAGACCATAAGGGTAGAGAAAGTCTTAAAAGGTGTCAACTAACACTAGGTGCGTCAGTTTCCGAAACCGTATCNCAAAAAGACCTTGAGAGAACGAAAAAGGTACTAGGTCGTCTACAACCGTTAAACTAGAGACCAAGGAGACGGAAAAGATTTTGGTCGAACTTGTAGTCCTTCAAGTGCCAAGTGCATAACGACTTCGGACCGAACCTCTTAAAACTCGTAATGAAATGATCGTACACTCTACTCACGTTAACACGTCATCAAACTCGTAAGAAACCGTAACGGAAAGAAACCCTAACCTTACTTTTGACTGGAAAAGGTCAGGACACCGGTGACGACTCAAAAGGGTTAAACGACCGTATAACTCACGTCGTGAAAGTGTCGTAGTAGAAAGTCCTAAACTTTGTCGAGGTGACATTAAGGTAGTGGAGGTGATCGAAACAAGCATCACTACGAAAGATTCCGGGTGAACTGAAGTGTAAGGTCCTACAGACCGAGATCCACTCACTAGTGTGGTAGTACTAATAGGACCAGTACTTCTAGAAAAAACATGTCAAGAAGACACATAAGAACGGTAGAGAAGAATTATAGAAGACGAAGACAATCCAGGTATGGTAAAGACAGGAAATAGCTCGGGTAGAAACGTACTTTACAAGGGAACCATAGAGATTAAAAGAACTTCCCTAGAGATCAGAAAGGGTAAGACAAGAAAAGGAGATAAATGAGAGAATTGTTGAAGGTTTATACGTCGTGTTACAATAATTGATATCAGTGGTACGACATGTAAAGGTACTGAATTATAAAATTTTGACATTCAAACATGGAGACTGGGGGAAGTAGACAAAACGGGTGGGGTAATGTGAGACGGAGGCCGTTGGAGGGAGGTCAGATAGGAGACATCGAGACTACTCAAGTCAAAAAAACAAACAAACAAACAAACAGAAAGTTCTAAGGCGTATATTCACTCTAGTATGTCATAGACAGAAAGAGACTGAATAAAGTCAATCGGATTGCGGGAGTTTCGGGTGGGTACAACAACGTTCACCGTACCAAAACAAGACAAGTGACCGACTTTTAGTAAGACAACATATATGTAAGGTGTGGAAGAACCAGGTAAGTAGATTGGTTACCTGTGTCCAAAAAGGTATAGGACCGATAACATTTACTACGATGTTATTTGTACCTCTACACTTAGAAAAACTCGATCACAAAAATAAAAGAAACCTATTTATAGGTCTTCACTTTACTGACCTAGTATATCACCGAGATAAAAAGTAAAAAACGCCGCACAGGTGTGACAAGAGGTATCACTGACATAGTTAAATGTAAAGGTGGTTTCACGTCAAAGGGAAAAGAGGTGTAGGAACGTTGTCAACAATAAAAGACTGAAAAACTATTATCGGTAAGATTACCTACACTCCACTATAGAGTGACACTAAAACTAAACGTAAAGGCATTATTAATCACTATAATTCGTGGAAAATACGTGGATAACTGGTAGACATACAGAAGAAACCCTTTTATAGGTAAGTATTGAAGACTGGTAAAAAATTAATTTCACAAACTAAAAATACGAAAACTTAACAGATTTAAAATTTTTATAGAACCTATAGTTGGGAAATAGACTAAACGTTTATAAAAGAGGGTAAGTGATACAACAGAAAAGTAAAACAACTCTAAAGGAAACGATACGTCTTCGGAAATTCAAACTAGAATAGGGTCAATAAATAAAAACGAACACCATAGTCTAAGTTTTTAGTAGAAGTTCTGACTACAGTATCTCGAATAACGGGTACAAAAGGAGATCCACAAAATACCCAAGTCCAGAGTGTGAGTTCAAAATTAAGTAAAACTCAATTAAAAGTACATAACATACTCTATTACCAGGTCAACGATAGAAAACGTACACCGATAGGTCAAAAGGATTGTGGTAAATAACTTTTCTGATAAACGTATCCCTACAAAAAGTTAAAGTAAGGAACGATAACTATAAAAGGTTCGTAGATCTTGTCATGGACCGTGTAATAACTACAAGTTATTTATAAACAACTTACTTACTTACCTTCTACAGATCCCTGAGAAATTCTTTTAATTTTATAGAAGGGGAAAGTGAGTTACAAAGACTCTTTTTACTCTTAAAAATAAATTTTAGAAATAGAGGACCTTTATTTAACAAAAATAAACAAATGTTAAACTAGGAATAGGAGAAAATGTATTGAAAAAGGATGGTTGCGGGGTTGGGGATGTTTCCTCTCTCTTAAGTCTCACATACAGGGTAGTCTCCTTGGGGAGAGAGAAAGTACCGGTAGAAAAACCCTGTTTGGAATTCAGACGGTTCGTTCCTGCTACTACTAAAGAAAGGATGGAAGGTCTTCTCCTGTTCCTATATAAGTCACTATGTCCCTTCTGGTACTACATTCCGTCTCGACTGTAGTTTCTCTGAGATCTCTTACAATAAAGGAGAGAAGAAGGGTTTCGAAGACATTTTAGAGGTACTAAAACAAAACCTCAACCCTGTCGAAATTTCTTACCTTTGGGGATCAATGATACTGAAGGTATCCTAAAGTGAGACCGATGACCATACTCTATGTTACCTCCCCGAGGTGCCTAGCCGTAAACTGAGCCTCAGAACCCCTCCCCCAGTCAATCTTCTCTCCTGATAAACTACATTACCCCAAAGTCACCCGAAACCCCACCGAAACCCGGTGTTGAAATTCGTTAAGTCCGTCCTTTTCAACCTCTTTGACTACCTTTCTTTGACGTCCTTTTTCTTCTCACCTTTCTCTACGTTTTGACTCTTACTTCCTCTCCTCTTTGTTTCCATTGAGTATAATAGAAGGTATGTTCGATTCGAGGGGACGATGGGACGGATGTCCCCGGTTCCCCGTAGAAGTCGAATCACAAACCGGTCGAATCCGGTCACTAGAAGTTCAAGTGGGAACGACGGTGGGAATTAGTGAACTCCCTCAAAGAAGGGTCGTTTGGTATACAATCATATTTTTTTGACAAAATATTTCCTAAACAGACTTAAAAAGGGGTCCAAGACCCGTACCCCGAAGAGTATGGGAACCCTAAAGGTCCCACTATCTTCCTAGAAACAATAAGTACTCGGGGAACCTAGTAACCCGACAGTAATACAATTACTCCACTGAGTAGGACCGGGGATCTATTGAAGACTTACCCTCGACCAGTGACCCTGACACTAATCTCCCAATCCAGAAACTCGGTTGAGTCGGAGGTCTCTCCCTTACCCCTGGCCTCTGACTCAAATTAGTACCCCGGTCACTAAATTGGTCGATACGTACATATTATGTCTTTTCCGTTACCGTAGGGTGAGGTCATGAAAACGGACCTTTTAGGGTACCTGCCTCCTTGGACCATCCGACGTCAGGTACCCCAGCGATCTCAGTTTGTACTGACTCGCTGAAGTGAAAGTGAAAAGTGAAAGTACGTAACCTCTTCCTTTACCGTTGGGTGAGGTCACAAGAACGGACCTCTTAGGGTCCCTGCCCCTTCGGACCACCCGACGGTAGACACCCCATCGTGTCTCAGCCTGTACTGACTTCGCTGAATCGTCGTCGTCGTCGTCGTCGTACACATTACCTTGAAACCTGTGGTTTCGACTCCCCTCGAAGACTCAACCACTTGTGAAACTATATGTGTCTCTCACTACGTGGGAGAAAGGTACTCCTCTCATGTACCCTAGAAGGGTCTGGAGTCGGACACAAAGAGAAGTAAACCGAGAAGGACTAGACATAGTAAATATTGTTTTGACTTGAACCTTACATCGTGAAAGGACTCAAGACAGTCTGTAAGATCGTTTAATACCTTTGACGTCCCTAGTGTTCTTGAGGACTCAAGTGTCGGTTAGTCGGTCTTCATGTCCACCGATTCCTGGGGAATTTAAACACGACAATAGACATCACCCCTGTCAGAGTATACACTGATATGGGGATTAAACCCCCCCAGAGACGATTGGGACCATATTGACTTAACGCTATGTTGTGTCCCACAGTTCCCGAAGGGCACCGAGACACCATTTCTGAGACAGACGGTTATGTCCTCTGGACTCAAGGTAGGGACCCAGTCCTCCTAGGGGACCTCTTCCTTTACTATTGGGTGAAGTCAAAAAACGGACCCTTTAGGTTACCTGTCTCCTCGGAACACCCGATGTCAGGTACCCCAGTTTTTCCCAGTCTCTCCTGATGCGCTGATTCATTGTTGTTGACCCTCAGTCTTATGATTAAGTCGAATCGTCTTTCCAGTCACAAAACCACTTTTGAAAAAACTGGAGGGGGTTCACTCCACGAGGGAGGGACAAGAAAGTATCGTTAGACGACTCCGAAGATAGTGTGCTGTGTGGCACGAAAACGTGCGTGTATTAAAAAGACAATTCTTCAGAGACAGGGGGAGAGTAGATCCGAAGAGTCTCGTCCGGACACGTGACAGGGAGAGTTATAGGAGTCGTAGATCGTGGTGCGGACGTGTGTCCGAGTCACTTACAATCCTCTCGTTTACCCAGTACTTTTGATTAAAAACTCTCGGGAGTCGGGTCTTACCTATTGATTACTTTCTCGTACTTAAGAATATTGAAGTGAATTTTTTGGTAACTGACTAGAAATTTATTGTTTTCAACCCTGAAGGCACCGGCAGGTCGTCAATTCTGAAGTGGAAGGTCACTTTCCCCAGTGCTCAAGTCAGTGGTCAACCCCTTGATTCTAGGGTGTACGGAACGTCGGTTCTTTAAGGTTTTGTCTGCTGTCTTCGTCACAACATTGTTTTAAGTTATCTGAAAATTTTTTCTACCAGGTATAAAAATTTAAGAACTTTTCAATGTGTATGGTTTAAAGAGTAAAGACTGGTGATCGGAGTTGTTGTTTTTTGGGGAAGAGTATTTTCCCTGTCCAAAGACAGTATTTACGTTTTTCCTCCACGGTTACACAAACATCTTTCTTTGAAGAGTCCACCTTACGTAGTCACAATAAACCCCGTCTCGGTCCATTCCTCCATGTCCAACGTTAAACTCCTTTTGACGGGGACGGGACAGGTGTCCTGTTTCAGTCTCGATGATACTCTTTCACCGTTTAAGCATTCCTTTTAACTGTGTGAGACAAAAATCAAAAAGTAGTCGTCGGGACTTCCAGTCATACCGACATGTGGCAAAGTGTGGGTCGGGTTCGAAAGTATTTCGGGAACGTGTAAGGTAGGGTAGAATCGGGTCCCGGACCGGGGTAAGAGTCGTCCCGGAGGGTGGTCGGAAAAGAATTAAGTAGAAGAAGGCTCGACGTCCGTGTCGTCGATCGAAAGACGTAGTAATTAACCGACGTTCCATCTTCCACATTGTTCCTCTTTCCAATATAAGACCTGCGAAAACGTCGAAGTCCAAATTGATTCTACTGGCCAAAGACGTTTCCCTGTTCCAAGATCTCTCTTATGTTTAACCTTTAAATCCCTTTCTTCGAAAAATATTTGGTACAAAGTCGGAGTCCTTTCTCACTCCTTTTCTCACGAGTCCCCCGGCTGGGGTGTCCCTTCCGACCTAAACCCCTACTGATTACATTAATGGTTAGACCTTAAATTGAATCCTTTACTTTTCTTTGTCTGGTCTCTACTGTTCTAATCTGTAAGAAAACAAACAAAGATTAGAAGCGGACCAGTCCTCACCCCTTTCCTCGATCCTACTTCCTCCACGTCCTTTCCTCCTTCCTCCCTCTCTTAGAAAAATTTTTCCTCCTACCCTCCGCAATTCCGTACACCGATTACACTAATTGTCACCAGATCCCCGTTGCACCCCATAATTAAAACTAGAGGGATCTAAATACCGACGACACTTTTACGTACTGACACTCCGTCCCCGACCTACCGTCCCCTTGGGTCCTTCGAGAGGACAAAGAGAGGTGACTCTCGACCGGTCCACTCTCGTCCCATTTTAAGTGGTCTTTCTTGTTCCAGGGACCGAGACTCTTCGGGTTTCATTCCTGAGTCCTCTTCTTGGGTGGTCCTTTGACCGTAATAATATAGAGACGACACACCCCGAGATCCAACACGACACAGGGGGGAGTGGGACCTGGGGTCGAGGGGGGTTCACCAACCCATAGTCCGAGAAGGTGTTTGTCTAAGATACCAAAGGGGAATTACGGGGTTCTAACCTACACTTTTAGGAAAGATCCCCTTCGTGTAGGTTGGTCCCGATACCCCCTCTCCTACTGGACTTGAGGCGCCATTGACCCACAAAAGGTCCAGATTTCTGACTCCCTATCAGTCTCGGTTCTCCTCCGACCCTTCTGTACTCCTGATTCACGTCACGCCCCAGGACCCCGTCCTTTTTCGTAAACTCCTTCGACCTTACTTCACACCTGAAATCAATTCTTATTACAAAGTTATACCAGAACAATTACCTTTGTTTACATGGTATTCTGTAGTTATTATCCCTTTTGACCCACACATTATACACCTTTTAGAGATATGATAGAAACATTAAAAAGACATTTAGATTTTGTTGAGATTTTAATTTATCAAAAAATTACACACTCAGTGGTCATCATACCTGAGTTTCTACCCTTGTAACGGAGACCTTTCCAGTACAAATTCTATGTGAAAGTCAAATCAAGTCAAGTCAGTAAGTCGGCACAGACTGAGAAACACTGGGGTACTTGACGTCGTACGGTCCGGAGGGACAGGTAGTTGTTGAGGACCTCAGGTGGGTTTGGGTACAGGTGACTCAGCCACTACGGTAGGCTGATGGAGTACGAGACCGCAGGGGAAGAGGAGGACGGGAGTTAGAGAGGGTCGTAGTCCCAGAAAAGGTTACTCAGTCGAGAAGTGTAGTCCACCGGTTTCATAACCTCAAAATCGAAGTCGTAGTCAGGAAGGTTACTTGTGGGTCCTGACTAGAGGAAGTCTTACCTGACCCACCTAGAGGAACGTCAGGTTCCCTGAGAGTTCTCAGAAGAGGTTGTGGTGTGAAGTTTTCGTAGTTAAGAAGCCGTGAGTCGAAAGAAATATCAGGTTGAGAGTGTAGGTATGTACTGGTGACCTTTTTGGTATCGGAACTGATCTGTCTGGAAACAACTGTTTCATTACAGAGACGAAAAATTATACGATAGATCCAACCAGTATTGAAAGGAAGGTTCCCCACAGAAAATTAAAGTACCGACATCAGTGGTAGACGTCACTAAAATCTCGGGGGTTTTTTATTTCAGTCAGTGACAAAGACGACAAAGGGGTAGATAAACGGTACTTCACTACCCTGATCTACGGTAGAAAGACTTACAACTCGAAATTCGGTTGAAAAAGTGAGAGGAGAAAGTGAAAGTAGTTCTCCGAAAACTCAACGAGAAGTGAAAGACGGTATTCCCACCACAGTAGACGTATAGACTCCAAGAACTATAAAGAGGGCCGTTAGAACTAAGGTCGAACACGAAGGAAGGTCGGGTCGTAAAGAGTACTACATAAGACGTATATTCAATTTATTCGTCCCACTGTTATATGTCGGAACTGCATGAAGAAAAGGATGAACCTTGGTCAGACAACAAGGTACAGGTGTAGTAAGACACACATTTATATTCAAAAGATATTTTTACACACTAGTTAATTTTTCATTAAATTATATTTAACGTATAATATCTGATAGACCTTCTTCTTTCCTACGTCTCATCGATAAAGATACTTGTGAAAGGATTCAAGTAAATAAATCGTTGTGTACACTTCGTACTCTTGAACACTTGATCCGTAAGATGACCCCTTTGTTCTATTTCGGGTCAGAAGTGTCCGTTCTTCTTCGACCACCGAATCACCTCTCGACTACGGGTGACACTCGACACTCTGTCACTCACTCCACTCAACTCGGGCCAGACTCATACCACCGGTGGGTTTCTCCCTTGTGGGTCGAGACGTTCCCCAATCGGTTTCTGATTGTTATGTTATACAGAACCCAATTCTTAAATTCGAGACCTCAACCTATTTAGGGAATTCTAGAGTATCCCAATGAAATTTTTAATTGTCTCACTGTTCGCGTCTTATTCGACCAAAGACTATATGACTTCCAAATAATACACGGTACCCGACAACATCCATGAAAGGTGGACAACGACGACGACGACGATTCAGCGGAGTCAGCACAGGTTGGGACACGTTGGGGTATCTGCCGTCGGATGGTCTGAGGGGTCAGGGGCCCTAAGAGGTCCACCCAACGGTAAAGGAGGAGGTTACGTACTTTTACTTTTCACTTTCCCTTCAACGAGTCAAAACAGGTTGAGAAACGCTGGGGTACCTGACGTCGGGTGTTCAGAGGAGGTGGGTACCCTAAAAGGTCCGTTCTCATGACCTCACTTCCCGGTAACGGAAGAGACAAGGTGGACAATTCGAGTAGATTAAGAGTCTAGTCGAATACTCCATCCATGATAGTACTTGGAGACACAAGTTTCACTCTTCCGACTCCGGGACTCCTCCTTCGTGAAATAGGGGTCTATGGTCGATCAATCACTCTCCCAGTCCGGTCCTGGACCCTTCAGTCGAGGTCTCAGACGTGACTTAAGGGGACGGTCCACGGAGGACGATACTGATTACAATACTGAGTACATCGTCTATTTCGGTCATTGTCCATTCCACGACGACGATGACGACGACGACGACGATTCAGTGAAGTCAGCACAGGCTGAGACACGCTGGGGTATCTACCGTCGGGTGGTCGGAGGCGGCAGGGACCCTAAGAGGTCCGTTCTCATGACCTCACCCAACGGTAACGGAAGAGGTGTCCATTCCACTCCTCTCGATAATATCCAGAATGTTGAACCATCGGATCTGGAGTCCTCACCAGAGGGACACTGTGTCTAGACTCCGGAAACCATGTACCACTTTCTACTCTGGAGTCTTAACTACTTTACCGGGTCCTTCTTGTAGATGGTGGGTCGTGTCTTGTAGGACCTCAGGACTGTCTCTTGTTCTCCTTGACAGAATCAGTCAAGTCCGGTGACATCGTTTAATGTCATTCAGGGGATGTGTGCTTGGAAATTCAACACTTTTCAGTGTCTACACTCACCCGCACGGTTGACAAGTGTACGAACATACGGTCGACAACATGATATGAAAGGTTCCATGGTAGACATGGAAAATTAGACATTCTAATTTTTACAAAAGAAATAGAAAACACAAACGAAAAAATTACATGTATAATAAAAACACTTTTTATAATATTTGGATAACGTCATATTATGATAATCCGAAGGGTCCACCACGGTCGTCACCATTTCTTGGACGGACGGTTACGTCCTCTGCGTTCACTGGTCCTAAACTAGGGATGTAGTTCTTCTAGGGGACCTCATCCTTTACCGTTGGGTGAGTCATAAGAACGGACCCTTTAAGGTACCCGTCTCCTTGGACCGGTATCCCAGTGTTTCTCAGCGTGTAAAGACTCGTACTTACGTGAGGTCTCTCTATCCGATTGAAACGACCTCAATCCTTGTTTAACCAGAATACTTGCAGGAGAGTCTTACCTTGAGTAAACATGCATCCCCTGATCCACCATGGTCTCTGATCCACCATATTCGTCGTCTATAAATAAGTGTAACCTTCCGACCCTTCAGGTTCCTAGTTCCACGACCGTCTGGATGGTACACCAAACGACTACCGCCAGAACATAGGAGTCTATCGTCTCTTGTCTCTTCGAAAGAGTATTAAGAAGAATACTTTCGTGACTAGGGTAGGTACTCCCGACGTGAGAGGACTGGATCAGTGGAGGACCTCCAGGGTCGAGGATTGCGACACACCAGTCGTCGTCGGTCGGTGACCACCAGATGACGAGTCTCGAGTGACGAGTCCTGAGGAGACAGGAACACAAACATGAAGGACAATCGAAAGTGTCGGAGGCTGTGTGTACTGGAGTACTCTCAACGGATACTAACAAGGAGACACAGAAAAACAAACAAACAAAACCACCGTGAGGACACCGTATGTCCTAGGATCAAGGAGACGGTCCCTAGTTAGAGTACAGGGGACTTAACCTTCGTACCTCAGAATTGGTGACCTGACGGTCCCTTTAGGGAGGAGACACAGAAAATTAAAGAGGAGGGATGACTGATTAACTGAACGAGAGACTTAGAAATCAAGTGTAAAACTCTCTCCTCAGATTGTTAAGTCAATATAGGTACAGAGATTCTCCGTCGCAGGAGACACCAGACCGACGGTTCCGGAGACCAGATTAGTCGACACCGGTTCCTCCGGTCCAGTGTACCATGGTCGTCCCGAGTCAAATCTTCTTAACAAAACCTCTTTCCGACGCCCACACGTTCCAAAAACTCCGAATCGGAAGTATCTTTAAGACGTAAAGAGTGAAGGAGGTCTGGAAAGGGAGATACACTGACAGAGAGAAGATACGTAGAGTTTGAAGAGGTAAGTGGTTTGGTTGAACGAGGAATGGAATCCGAGAGATGACGAGGAACCCTAGACCGTTACGGGTTACGTGAGAATGTTTAGTCAAACTCTGTTTGTAACGTTATTACGAGTGTATCATTTCCAAGGGGAAGAGGGTAAACCATAGAGAGTCAATCCTTCGACTGTATGTATACCATAAGATTCTATTGGAGAGACCTCTAATACATTCGTTACTTAGGATATGACCCTTTTAAGTATGTTGAGACGTGTACTTAAACTTGAGAAAAGAAGGGACGAAGGAGATCGACCAAGGAAAGGACTTTCCTACATTAATCGTCACTTCAGTTATTTTAGACCTAAAAAACGTTTGAGTAGGTATTTAACAATGGATTGTCACAATTTGTCGAGAATCGTGAATAACTCGTTACGTGTGAGTGTGAGCGTGAGTGTCAATCCGTCCGAGGAACTAAGAGAGTAGAGTCGTTGGGTCCTTCCTACTGACAACCATCGGTCAATACCTGATCAAATTTCCGTCTTGGTGATTCGTGTTCGGTCTATGAAAGTACCCTGGTGTGTCCGTCGGTAAGAGTCTATGTCCCCGAACGGTTTTTCCTCCCGTCCCGACCCTACGAGTCTCGAAGAGTTTGTTTCACAGACCTCTCGGACCCCGTCCTCATCTTTCTCTTAGAGAGAGAGAGAGAGAAGGGACGTGAAGGATAGGGTTTATATATAGTCGAGAGAGAAGATGGAGATCCTTCGAAGGTAATTAGATACAGAAATTTGTTATCAAACTTAAACCTGTTAGAAACCGACATAGTCGGTCCTATCCGACCTAATACGACACTATTGTTTATTGAAATGTTAGAGTTCCCGAATATCGGTGTTTCTAACTAAAGAACGAGTTCGTAATAATGTAGGTAGAGTCTATTCCACATTCGTCTTCTGGGCCCAAGCTAAGTACCCAGTCCTTCTAGGGGACCTCTTCCTTTACCGTTGGGTGAGGTCATAAGAACGGACCTCTTAGGGTACCTGTCTCCTCGGACCGTCCGATACCGGATGTGACAGTGTTCTTAGTCTGTGCTGACTCACTGATTCGTGTCGTGTGTCTATTTGACACGAACTCAAGAAACAACGGAAACGTGATCCTAGGTTGACTCCCTCGTCATAAGTAGACCTTGTATCGATCGCGGTACTATCTGTCTTCTCTTTTGAACCGTTAGTGTTTGACCGAGGATTACAAAGGTGTGACACCCTTTGTTGGGTGCAATCAATATGAGTTACACTCAGTCAGTCAGTCAGTCAGTCAAGTCAGCGAGTCAGCACAGGTTGAGAAACGCTGGGGTACTTAGCGTCGTACGGTCCGGAGGGACAGGTAGTGGTTGAGGACCTCAAGTGAGTCTGAGTGCAGGTAGTTCAACCACTACGGTAGGTCGGTAGAGTAGGAGACAACAGGGGAAGAGGAGGACGGGGGTTAGGGAGGGACGTAGTCTCAGAAAAGGTCACTCAGTTGAGAAGTGTACTCCACCGGTTTCATGACCTCAAAGTCGAAATCGTAGTAAGGGAGGTTTCTTGTGGGTCCCGACTAGAGGAAATCTTACCTGACCAACCTAGAGGAAGTTGAGGTTTCCTGAGAGTCCTCAGAAGAGGTTGTGGTGTCAAGTTTTCGCAGTTAAGAAGAAGTCGCGAGTCGAAAGAAGTGTCAGGTTGAGAGTGTAGGTATGTACTGGTGACCTTTTTGTTATTGGAAATGATCTGACTGGCAACAACCGTTTCATTACAGAGACGAAAACTTATACGATAGATCCAACTAGTATTGAAAGGAAGGTTCCTCATTCGCAGAAAATTAAAGTACTGACGTCAGTGGTAGACGTCACTAAAACCTCGGGGGGTTTATATAACATAACCGATGAATAACAACATATAGTTTGGTAAAGTTTTGTGTGACCGAATTTTGTTATTGACAAATAATAGAGTGTCAAAGATACCCAGTTCTTAAGTCCGACACACCAAAAGAGTTCCAAAGAGTATTCTAGCGTCGACTCCGTCGTAGCAGACTTCCGAACAGACCCCAACCTCCTAGGTGAAGGTTCCACTGAGTGAGTGTTCTGACCGTTCAACCACGACCGATAGCAGACCCCGGAGGCAGAAGAGGTGTCCGTGGAGAAGTACCTGACGAAATCACAGGAGGGTCACGTCACCTGCTAGAAAGGGTCTGGTTCCCTAGGGTAGCTCCTTCCGTCTTCGTCGGTACAGAATATATTGGAGACTTTAGTATGTAGTAAGTATATAGTAGTGAAGACGGATAAGATAACCAGTGTTTTTGGTCGGGACTGAGTACCTGAGTACCTGAGTACCTGAGTACCTGAGTACCTGAGTACCTGAGCACCTGAGCACCTGAGTACCTGAGCACCTGAGCACCTGACATCGGACGGTCTGAGGAGACAAGTACCCTAAAAGGTCCGTTCTTGTGACCGCAGTCAACGGTAAAGGAAGAGGTCCCCTAGAAGGGGTGGACCCCTAGTTTGGGTGCAAAGGACTTAACCGTCCGTAAGAAATGGTGACTCGGTCGTCCCTTCGAGAAAGATACCCCTCTCTTGACTTTATAAATCGTTCGACTTTTTACGGTAGATGACACCACAGTATCCTCGAAGGGTCCACCGTGATCGTCATTTCTTAGGTGGACGGTCACGTTGTCTACGGTTCTAGGTCCAAGTTAGGGACCCAACCCTTCTAGCGGAGTGGATTTCTTCCTTTACCGTTGGGTAAGGTCTTAAGAACGACCTTTTTGGGGTACATGTCTCCTTAGACCACCCGATATCAGGTACTCCAACGTTTCTCAGCCTGTGTTGACTCGTGAACAGTCGTCGTCGTCACCACAGTATCCGACAAAGAGAAAGAGAGATTGAGTAGTGATTGGGTCACTCGACACAAAGAGGACTACGACTAAACGTCTCAAGAACGGAGATGTTCGTTGTGTCGGTTTGGGACGGGTTAAAAGGAGTTACCCGAATCCGTGGTGAAGGTCCTCTCAGTTCATTTACATTTTGTTTGGTTTCAGAAGTCACCTTTCTTCGGATCTCTAATGACCACACTACTGAGAATTCAGAGAAGGAAATTCGGATTCGAAACTCTTCCATACAATTCCGATCGATCTAGACGTATCTTGTCAACCCTTTACCGTCATCTCAGAGTTCCATCTCGAACTCCTCGATCCTCATTCAGTATGAGTGTATGTTACGTATCCTCTTCGTTCCGTTCCGTGAGTCCTGAGTCTCGGCCTTTTTCGTCTTTTGGTCTGTGTTTTACCAAGTATTCTATGTGTCTTCTCACCTGGGTCTCACACGTGCCGGAATTTCCGGTGCCATTCGTGTTAATAGCACACATTACCGTCCTTTAGTCCTCAGTTTCCCTGACTCCTGGTCTAAGTGTCGTGGTTTCTCTGAAGTCAAGTTCTATTTAAGGACAGAGTCTAGAATCTTATCATAACACGAACTGATGGAAGATCTGTAAGTATAAGTCATACCGGGTTAGTACAAATTGCTTTGGTTCTAACACTAAAGATGTCAATAATATTATAACTACTTACATTAAAAATAACATTAAGTTCCGATATAGATAGTACCCACGAGTCATTTTTACGAATGACTGACAATTGATAACGGTAGTCAAAAGTTTTGATTCATAAGACCCTTTACATCGACAAGTCGTAATAGCCCTTAGATCCAGGACTCAAAACTCAAAGGGAACCGTTGGTTATAATTACTGGAGTAGTCACTTTCCTTTGAACCCCTCCGTCTCATCTCTAAAGACGTTTTAAAAACGTGAGGATAACTCTTTACCCCAAATAAATGAGGAGAGAGATTTAGTACCGACGAAACCAGTTATCCTATGTCAACTTCATGATACAGTCAAACCCCGGTGGGTAATTTTCTTAACTGCCGAAGATGCACCAGAGACCCTCGGGATTCGACGGTACAGACTAATCGGATGACCTCTCTGGTGTACCTCTCCGGACTCTCCTGTACCTCTCCTTCTCCGGGTCGACTCGGAGGAGAAGACTGACAAGGGTGGTTCGACGGTCCCCTCACTGGCTCGACAGGACCTAGGGTGACTCGTAGGATCGACTATGGTCTCAGGATAGTTCACTGGAGAAAATTAGTGTACCTTGTATAGTGGACTTAGGAGGATCTCAGGGACCAGATGTTTTAGTTCTCTATATTAACTTGCCACAGTTAAAAAAAAATCACTTCACTTTAAGTGCATTGTACTTTAATTGGTAAAATTACATATAATAAGTTATCGCAAATGATGTAAGTAGTATAACACGTTGTTAGTAGAACTAGGTCAAGGTTTTGTAAAAGTAGTGAGGTTTTCCTTTGGGACACACGTAATTCGTTAATGGAAGGTAAGGAGGGACGGGGGTCGGGAACAATTAGTGGTTAGACGAAAGAGAGACACACCTAAATGGATAAGACCTATAAAGTACGTTATGAGGAAAACACAGACTGAAGAAAGTGAATTATACAAAAGCTCCAAGTGAGTACATCGTACATAGTCATGAAGTCATCTACACAAAAATCGAAATTGAAATTCCCAATGAACAATGTGTTGTCATCTAAGGGTCTTTTGAACCAAAGTCTGACTTTCGATATTCTAGTAAAATGGTTTTCAAAGGACTAAACTTCGACGTCTCGACTCTAAGGAATACTTTGGACGATGAGTACTTATTTGAATCAAACATAAAGGTAAAGTGATAGAGGAAAGTTTTTACTATATTTCTTCGTTCCTTTTTATACCCCCACCCTCCACAGAAGGACGTACGTATTATTATCGAAGTTTCTTTATTTGTAGACTTCCTGGGACGGAACTGACTCGAGTATCTGAGGTTCATACGTATATTAATTTGTGTAGGAATACATGACCTTTAGAATAATCGCATAGTTCGTGAATTGGTAAATACTTCGTGAGACTCACGAAATTTACTCTCCGGACACTAATGTTTCATAGGCATCATAAAAATCAGGGTTCTAGACTCCCTGGTGGGTGTTTAAACCGGTGAAGACAGGGTAAATATTTCTTCCACGGACCTTTCAACAAAGTCGTCATTACAAGTGGATAAAGTCAAGTCAAGTCAGCGAGTCAACACAGGTTGAGAAACGCTGGGGTACTTAGCGTCGTGCGGTCCGGAGGGACAGGTAGTGGTAGAGGGTCTCAGGTGAGTCTGAGTGCAGGTAGTTCAGGCACTACGGTAGGTCGGTAGAGTAGGAGACAAAAGGGGAAAAGGAGGACGGGAGTCAGGGAGGGTCGTAGCCTCAAAAAAGGTTACTCAGTTGCGAAGCGTACTCCACCGGTTTCATGACCTCGAAGTCGAAATCGTAGTAAGGAAGGTTTGTTTAGGGTCCCGACTAGAGGAAGTCTTACCTGACCAACCTAGCGAAACGTCAGGTTTCCTGAGAGTTCTCAGAAGAGGTTGTGGCGTCAAGTTTTCATAGTTTAGAAACCGTGAGTCGGAAGAAGTGTCAGGTTGAGTGTAGGTATGTACTGGTGTCCTTTTTGGTATCGGAACTGATCTGCCTGGAATCAGCCGTTTCATTACAGAGACGAAAACTTATACGACAGATTCAACTAGTGTTGAAAAGAAGGTTCCTCATTCGCAGAAAATTAAAGTACCGACGTTAGTGTTAGACGTCACTAAAACCTCGGGTTTTTTTATTTCAGACAGTGACAAAGGTGACAAAGGTGTAGATAAAGGGTACTTCACTACCCTGGCCTACGGTACTAGAAGCAAAAGACTTACAACTCGAAATTCGGTTGAAAAAGTGAGAGGAGAAAGTGAAAGTAGTTCTCCGAAAAATCAAGGAGAAATGAAAGACGGTATTCCCACCACAGTAGACGTATAGACTCTAATAACTATAAAGAGGGCCGTTAGAACTAAGGTCGAACACAAAGAAGGTCAACTCGTAAAGAGTACTACATGAGACGTATCTTCAATTTATTTGTCCCACTGTTATATGTCGGAACTGCATGAGGAAAAGGATAAACCTTGATCAGACAACAAGGTACAGGTCAAGATTTAACTTCCTTTAATCTCCTTGGATAACGTCCGGTCAACTCATATTAAGGGTGTACCCTAAATTGGTTCTACAAGGTCTTAGAAGAGGAGAGTTGGATGAGGGGTTGAGTTCTTTTCTATTCCTCCGCTCTACCTTTCGAAACCGTGACATTGTAATTCTATTGAACCTTCGACCGTAGAAGAAGCCTAGGAAAAATTTACGAATTCGTTGATGACGGGTCGGACCGTGAGAAATGGTGACTGACATAAATTATCTTCGAATTCTTTTTGTCATCAAATAATATTTCTTTTTCCCCACAGAATGTCTTGGGTTCGAAGTCTTCGTTGCCCGACTTTATTTTTTGATCTTCTGACAATTCTTAGTCAGAAAGGTCGTGTGATTTGTTTTTTTGACTAAAACAGCAATCGTGGAATAAAAGGGACGGTGAGACGAAGAGGTCTGTTTACGTGTCTTGGATCGTTCGTCGGAACTGGGGACGAGGGAGTACGAAGAGACAGGAACAAAGGTGGTCGGACCGATCTTGTTCGTCTCTCCAACGTGTGACCCCAAGATGTCGTCTGTGCCGGGCACTGACCCACACGAAACCTGTTGTGTTAAAAAAAAATTACATTTTATTAGAGTTGTAACAATCTAATAGTTTAAAGTATATTTTTGGACTTACAACCTGAAGAAAACATTTGTAGTCTGTTGGACCGTTTGACCCAAATATGCGTCGTCAAGAGTGGAGAGTGATGACATAGACAGAAGTAATCACCCTCGACGAGATTATTCTTACGGTATCTGCCCCACCGAAGTTGTTATTTGTACAAGAGTGTCAAGACCTCCGACCCTTCAGGTTCAAGTCCCACACTGGGTCCACTCAAGACCACTCTCAGGAGAAGGTCGAAAGGAGAACACTGCCCGCCCTCCGCCCGTTAAAGAGAACAGAGAAGAATATTCCAGTGATTCCCTACCGAGTCGCCATTTGTGAGACGTAACCGTCCCCTACGTTTTTACGTCCAAGTTAGAGACTCAGTCCTTCTAAGGGGACCTCTTCCTTTACCGTTGGGTGAGGTCATGAGAACGGACCCTTTAGGGAAAATGTCTCTTCGGAGCGTCCGGTGTCAGCACCTGAGTGTTTTATAAGTCTATGTTGACTTGTGCGTGCGTGTTAAGGTAAATATCCTCGAGGTGGTAGTACTGGGAGGGTTTCCAGGGTTATGGTTTACGGTAGTATAATCCTTGACCTCAAAGTTGTATATTTTAATCTCTGTCTTTGTGAGTTACGTATCGTTCTAGGGACTGGGGTTCCAGTACCCAGTACACGACAATTGGTATCTTAGCACGGTAACCAAAGGAATTCGGACTGTTCGTAGTGACTAATACAAAGGACGAACCGGGAATGTCCGTAAATGTAATCGTCAGGATGAGCCAAAAGAATCACGTGTACGATTCGAGGGTCTTCTTCTTAATCTAACCGGGTCGACACTAGTACAGACGGGGACCAGGATCGTCGAACCCGTGTTGTCCTCAATATACTGAGGTCTTGGTGAGTTATCCTGCATACCCTTTTCTTTAAGACTCTTCCCTAATTCCCGTTCAAGAGGTTCTGTCATACTTCACCCTCCTTTATAATTACCGAGAACATATATCCTAAGTATCAGAATAGGACGGCACAAAATAGACCGAAGGGAATACTGGTTCCGCGTCTGTGAACGTTCCCCCAACTGCCAAGTACATACGTTAGCCTCAACCATCTGATCACATCTCCAGACCTGCCCAAACAAAACAAAATCAATTACCATATCATATTCGAGGTGTTCTCGTCCCTAAAACAAGAGAACCAAAAGACTAAATAAGGTTTGTAGATAATGTCACGGACTGGGTCTGTGCACTGGACCTGTGCCCATGTGTACCGTGAGTTACTCTACTTGGGACAGTGTCTGACCTCTCGACAGAAGGAACGACCCTCAAGGGAACCTTAATGAACATTTCGAAAATTTTTATGTCCGAGGTGTAGAATCTGGAGGACTTTATTTGAAAGGTCTCTATCCCTCCCAGTTCCTTTGACACAAAAACTTTTTCGTAGGGTCCCCTAAGACTACTCGTCACCAATAAAATTTTTGATTAGTTTGGTTTATTTGTTCGTTTGTTTGTTGGACATTTTATAAAAGGTTCCGAGTTTAAGAAAAGATTTTAAGATATTTTATTTCTTCGTCTCCTTCCCTCTATTCACCTCCTTTATCCCTATTTATCTTTTTAATCTTGTTTCCTTTATCTCTTTTTATTTAAGACTCCAAAAAGATAGATTATAACAAATGAATTGCGTTCAATTTACTTGTGTTTCACTTTCAGTGAGTCAGCACAGGTTGAGAAACGGTGGGATGCCTGATGCGTCAGGTACCCTAAGAGGTCCGGTCTTATGACCTCACCCATCGGAAAGGGAAGAGTTCCCCCAGAAGGGTTGGGTCCCTAGTTTGGGTCCAGAGGACGTGACGTCCACCTAAGAAATGGTCGACGCGGTGTCCCTTCGGGTTCTTATGACCTCACCCATTGATAGAGAAGAGGTCCCCTAGAAAGACTGGGTCCTTAGTTTGGTCCCAGAGGACGTAACGTTCACCTAAGAAATGGCTGATTCGATACTCCCTTCGGGTTTACTTGTGTTCAACCTATAATTTATAAAGACTCTTATTAAGATGATAAATATAAAACTCTTTAGATCGTCGGTGACATGTTAAATATTTTTAAAGTCACAGTTCATTTACGAAAGAAGATTATTAACAGATTCTTACAGATTAACCAGTTGTAATACTCAACTTAAAAGAGAACTTGTTTTAGACATACCTCTCATACTTTGAAATTTATAATACTTATCTATGACACGATTTCCCCAAGGGACAATCGAGTCGGCCATTTCTTAGATGGACGTTACGTCCTCTGGACCTAAGACAGGGACCAGACCCTTCTAGGGGACCTCCTCCCGTACCGTTAGGACCGGTGAGGTCATAAGAACGGACCTTTTAAGGTACCTGTCCCCTCGGACCACCCGATGTCAGGTATCCCAACGTTCCTCAGTCTGTAGTGACTCACTGATTCGTGTCGTGTCGTGTCGTGCGAAATTTTATTTGGACGGGATCCAGTCAGAAGACTCTAAATATGTCTTCGGATTTTCCAATATGTCTCAGTCACCACTCCAAGAGTACCGTCACAAAAGGTCACTACGACGGTTTAGGTGTCACTTTGTGTTTGACTAGTATGGTCGGAGTCTTGTACTGATACCTTTCCAGTGACCGTAAAAGTCCGTCGTTAATTTTTCCCTCAAGATGTGAGAGTCGTGTCTGGACGTTCCAAAGTGAAGTAGTGTTGTTTACGTGTTCCCGTTACCCACGACTAGTAAACATCCCGAAACGGAGGGAACCCCATTTTAATGAGGGTGTAGGGTTTTCCAACCACTCGACCCCACATCTGTCCTTTGAGTCCTCTATGACTCTTGACTTTAGACCCACCGTTTCGAGGGACTCAGTTTGGAACTCCAAAACTCGTCCTTGGACGGTCGTCTTCGTTCAACCCCTTTACCTTCCCCCTGTCCGGAAAGTTTGCCTAGTTCTTTTCACCGGGTCCTTAAGGCCTTCAATTGAAAAGAAGAAGAAAAGAGTGTAGTAACATAAATTTGTACTCGACCGGTCTTGGAATGTAGGTCTGAAACCCATTTTTTAGTAGCGGTAGATATATACAAGTACAAACGAAGAAATACGTATTAGAGGTCTTTGTATATGGTAGTCTACTGTTATCGACGAAGACCCCTTCTCTTGACCCATCGACCCTCTAAATGAAAGGTCATATGGGACGACACTGAAACGTACAACATAGTGTGCCAATAAAATAGATAGGTTGTCGAAAACACCATCAAGACATGACACGGGTTTCGGGTCCTACAACTGACCTTGAGGTCCAGCCACGGTTCGTGACTCCTGGGATGTAATATTTCTTTTGAGGGCTATGACTCCCACCCCCCCCCGTGTGTCGAAAGAACCCGAGGGGTCTGACCAGGACGAGGGGACATTGGATTGTGGTCGTAGCAGAGAGACCTAAACCATCCCCTCTCTCACTCTCCGAAACCCTTCTGTCCGGTCGAGAACTGGTCAGGGAAACCGCCAACATCGGACCGGCCGACCGGTTCGAGGTTCCCGGTCGAGACGTCGGTTGATCACAGTAGGAGTGGACCGGGAACGAGGAGAGGAGACCGGGGTGGAGTCTACGGTACGGAGCATCGGACACTGTCGGAGAGGGGTCTTCCGTCTCTGAGACGGGACGAGCAGTAAAATAGGGGTCAGGGGTAGTGTCGCGAACCGAGTTTCACCCAGAGCAATTTGTTTGTCTGTTCACTTATAACTAGTTACTCATTTTCCGTAATCCACGAAATGACAGGTTTAATTCATTGACAATCAGCGAGTCAGCACGTACTGAGACGCTGGGGTACCTGACGTCGGGTGGTCCGAGGAGTCAGGTATCCTAAAGGTCCGTTCCTATGACCTCACCAACGGTAAAGGAAGAGGTCCCCTAGAAGTGTTGGGTCCCTAGCTTGGTCCCAGAGGGCGTGACGTCCGTCTAAGAAATGGTTGACTCGGTGTTCCCTTCGGGAATGACAGGTTTCGAGGGGGCGTTTTCTGTTGACAAAGGGAGGTACAAACTGTTCAGAGGACTGTGGGGGGCCACAAACGTCTTTCCCGGAGTGCCGAATGTGTCGTGGAAACACGTTTAATACTTTTGCATGAGGAGACCCATCTGCGTCAAGGTGTCCCGTGTCGAACCACCGTCTTCTTCGGAGACATCCTCCCAACTCCATACAGGACTCCTCTGTGGACCTAACGACTTAAACGTAATCTAAACTTCGAGGCAAGTGGAGCCACGATCGTCCACGTCCTGGACACGTCCTGTCTATGGTGTGTTCGATCCACCGGTGCCTTAAGGAGGCGAGAGGGGGTGAAGAGACAGTCCGGGGGGTCCTGAGAGACGAGGGGCAGTGGACCCGGTCAATGGACAGAGAAAGTAGACTCCCCAGGGACGGACCGAGGGAGGAGTAGGAGAGTGAACGAGAAGAGTGGAGAGTCAGAGAGAAGGTTCTGAAGAGGGAGGAGCTGACGAGTAGAAGAGAAAAGAGTTGTGTCTGCTGCACGCTCTGTGTGAAAGAGTCAGGCACGAACACCGTCGTTTACCTCGTTCAAACAAGTGGGGGTACGTTGTCTTTTGTGTGCCAAATACATTGAACTGGTTTCAGTGTGTTCTGAGTTCCTTGTTTCAGTCGTTAAATTGGGTCTAAATCCCCTGAAGTTTGTTCCTTAGGACTGAAGACGTAGACCGACTCTACTTCATTGTCTTTGACCTAAAGTAGGAGGTCAGACTTTGTTGTTTTCTCTAGTTTATATACTTTACTGTCAAACTTCCGTTACCTCTACTCCATTGTTACCTATTACTAAGACCCCTTTACCCTTTATTTAAATTACTCGAGACGTTACTGGGAGTGAGGGACGGCATCTATTAACGGTTTCCCCTGTGACTCCGCTTCGGGTCGTTAGAGTGACTCACCGCCTCTGTCTTGACTCTCAGACCTCTGTGACTTCGTCGGTCCTGCGTCTCCTGTCTTTTCCTCTCTCCTCTCACCTTTCTCCTACCGTCCGAGACGTCTGCCTCGTCCACACAGCCTTGTGACCTGTACCCCTTCCTCCGGGCCTGTCCGCGCCTCCTGGTCCGGGAGGGACACGGACCTAACACGAAGACGTCGGTCCAACTGTCTTAAGTATTGAGTACTGTGTAACCCATCTCAGGAGGCCTTCACGAGTAGTGTCTTCCCCGTTATAAGTCGCGATCTGACTCGTGACGAGACCTGGTGGAGTGTTTAGTATTTTCGTTCCGGGTCTTCCTAGTTCGATCACAAAGATTCATTCATGTTGGGTCTTGTTTCGAGTATGTGTTTATAGATTGTGGGACGTTGTATATTGAGTGTTGTGGACCGCAGACTTCCGTCCGTTTCTCCGTGCTTTTGCACTACATCTAACTCCTCTTCTTAATTAGGTAACTTCAACTGACCGAGTTAGGTCTTACCTGTGTCTACCATCTTACTGGTATACAAGTCAGTATACATGAGAGTCAGTATAGAAAAACACTGGGGTACTTGACATCGGGTGGTCCGAGGAGACAGGTACCTTAAAAGGTCCGTTCTTATGACCTCGTCCAACGGTAAAGGATGGGATCCTCTAGAAGGGGTCGGTCCCTAGTTTGGGTTTAGAGAACACAGAAGACGTAACCGTTCACCCAAGAAATGAGATCGTGGTGGACCCTTCGGACAATCTTAATCTCTTTCTGCGTTTTTGTACGTCGTTATTCACGAGCCCACTACGGTCGATAGTAGTAGCAATTAAAGTAGGAGTTTTTTGAAATGAAGTTCCTCTTACAACGTTGTAGACGTGACTGTCTTTTTGACTCCAAGTCTTTCCACCTTACCGTATTAGTTGTAGGGTCTCCCTTGTTGGACGTCACGTCCCCGATCTCGCTCAAGGAAGTGAATGTATAACGGACCCTGGTCTGGACATGGACTGGGGTGCGGTCGGAGGGACAGACCATCAGTGAGAATGGAGAGTCGAACTCGTCTTGACCCGTCCCATTCATAACGTGGTCGACGAGGTCAAGGGTCTTTCAATAGTCTCGCTGGCCCACGGCGACCTATGAAGTCCAATCCGATACGATACGATTCCATCGAAGACCCTGGTCACCAGACGTGGGTGTGCCAGGACATCCCGATCTGTGACTAGAAGGTGTCACACCTTACTTCAACTTTAAATTGACTTCGAGAATGGGATTTTGGCCCTAGAGATCGTGACGTCCGCCTAAGAAATGGTCGACTCGATGGTCCCTTCGGGTTCTGATACGTCCGACTATCTTCAGACGATGAAACCCATGGGCAACGACAATAAATCAGCGATTCAGTACAGGTCGAGAAAACGGTGGGGTACCCGACATCGGGTAGTCCGGGGAGACAGGTATCCTAGAGGGTCCGTTCTTATGATCCCACCCAACGGTAGAGGAGGAGGACTGGGTCCCTAACTTGTGGGTAGAGGATGTAACCGTCCACCTAAGAAATGGTGATTTGGTGGTTCTTTCAGGACTTCTTAATAACAGCAACAAATAAAAGACTCACCACAGGTTGAGTTAGGTAAACACTGGGGTGTACCTGACATCGGACGGTCCGAGGCGACACATACCCCAAAGGGTCCGTTATTATGACCTTACCCAACGGTAAAGGTAGAGGACCTCTAGAAGGGATGGGTCCTTAGCTTGGGCACAGAGGACGTAACAGTCCGTCTTAGAAATGGTGACTGGATAGTCCCTTCGGGGTCATGTTACCATATTGGAAGTTGATTATTCTATTAATATAAATACATGTACTTTTTAAATTTGTATAAGGACCCACCACTTTATAACGAAAAGAAAATGAAGAAATCACAAATATCTTAATAAATTTGTTATTAAACATTTCCAAACATGTATAATTTGAAACATTTCCAAACATGTATAATTTTATGGCTCATACTAAGCCTATCTGATGTAGAAGGATCAGACTGATATTCTTTTTAATTATTTTAAAGTTAGAAGGAATAGGAAACAGATATACTGGGTAGTGAGTCAGTACCTTTATTGAGTCCAAGAAACCGTAGTAAAAGAGTAATACTGGGATTAGACCCACTGAAAGTACGTCAATTATATGATATGTAAGTTGGAAAGTATACATCTTAAGTTTGAGGACAAGAGACGATTGTCCTCCTACAAAACTTAAGAGTATACTAAAACCATAGACGGTCGTTTAAACAAGTCAAAGTTGTCGTCATAAAAACCAAGTCGTCAACAAAACCGACAACAAACAGAATAACGAGTCAGTGAGTCAGTACAGACTGAGAAACGTCGGGGTATCTGACGTCGTACGGTCCGAAGGGACAGGAAGTTGTAGAGGATCTCAAACGAGTTTGGGTACAGGTAACTCAGCCACTACGGTAGGTTGGTAGAGTAGCAGACAGCAGGGGAAGAGGAGGGTGGAAGTCAGAAAGGGTCGTAGTCCCAGAAAAGATCACTCAGTCAAGAAACGTAGTCCACCGGTTTCATAACCTCGAAGTCGAAGTCGTAGTCAGGAAGGTTACTTATAAGTCCTGACCAAAGGAAATCCTAACTGACCAAACTAGAACGACAGGTTCCCTGAGAGTTCTCAGAAGAGGTTGTGGTGTCAAGTTTTCGTAATTAAGAAGTGCGAGTCGGAAGAAATACCAGGTTGAGAGTATTGGTATGTACTGATGATCTCTTTGGTATCGAAACTAATATGTCTGGAAACAACCGTTACACTACAGAGACAAAAAATTATGTGACAGATCCAAACAGTAACGAAAGGAAGGTTCCTCGTTCACAGAAAATAAAAGTACCGACGTCAGTGGTTGGTGTCACTATAACCTCGAGTTCTTTTATTTGACAGTACAGCGACAAAGGTAAAAAACGGGTAGATAAACGGTACTTCACTACCTTGACCTACAGTCATAGAAGTAAAAAGATTACAACTCGAAAGTCGGTCGAAAAAGTGAGAGGAGAAAGTGGAAGTAGTTCTCCGAGAAATCGAGGAGATGTAAAAGACGGTAATCCCACAATAATAGATGTATAGACTCCAATAACTATAAAGAGGACCGTTAGAACTAAGGTCGAACACGAAGTAGGTCGGACCGTAAAGTGCACTAAATAAGACGTATCTTCAATTTACTCGTCCCACTGTTATATGTCGGAACTATATGAGTAAAGGGTTAAAACTTGGTCCGGTTCTTCGTTGTTACTCTTGACCAGTACCTTGTTGCTGGACCAAGTTTTGACCCTTTTCTCAAAACTAACACTTTAATAAACTAAAAACATAAAATAAAATTTTATCTTATAATCTCTGAAGGTCTGTCATCTCTTAAACGGTCGTGACGTCCTCTGGGTCCAGCTGAGGACCCAACTCTTCTAATGGGTGAGGTCATAAGAACGGACCTCTTAAGGTACCTGTCCCCTAGGACTACCCGATGTCAAGTACGTTAGTGTTTCAATCTGTGGTGACTCGTTGATTGTAATTGTGATACTCACAAACTTGCATGTAAAAGTAGAGAGAAAGGAGGATTTTGGGTTGATACTAACAATAAGGAAATGACAATAACATTTTTTTGCTTTTCCACATTTGCTTCTCTTTCTTTTATCCTCTCTTTCGTTGTCAAATCGTTATAGTTGTTTGAAATCCTTCTCCCTGTGACTTACTTACTCAGGAAAGACTAAATCGTCCTCCTAGATAATTTTCCCACATAAATATGTTCTGTTGTCCAGTAAGATTTCTAACTTTATACTCTACCTTGAGAGTTGATCTTATAACGAATTTTCAGACATATTTCTCGTCAATCTAGGGGTCCAGAGAAGGAAGTTGGATTATCAACACTCCGTTGGGAGGGGTTGGGGTTGTCGTCTCTTTACGGATGTCCATCTTCGTCTCTCTGATACTCGAATCCCTGTGACGACGACGACGACGACGACGACGATTCAGCGAGGTCAGCACAGGCTGAGACACGCTGGGGTATCTGCCGTCGGGTGGTCCGAGGGGGCAGGGACCCGAAGAGGTCCGTTTTTGTGACCTCACCCAACGGTAAAGGGTGACCCGTGACGATTTCCACCCTCCTTCCGTAGTTTGACTTTTGTCTCCTTAATTGACTTCCAGTCGGATGATTTACTGTTCCTGGGGGGTTTAAGAAATGAACTTAAGGTCCCACAACTATCGATTTGTATGTAGAACCGGGAAGGGCGGTGAGGGTCTTCAACTCTTCTAAGAGAAGACTCAATTAGCTGGTAGGGTTCTTTTGTTTAGATATCTGTGACCGTAAACCCCAGAGGACACCCGAAGGGACCATCGAGTCAACCATTTCTTAGGAGAACGTTACGTCCTCTGACGGATGTTACCTCCTCTAAGTCCAAACTAGGGACCCAATCTTTCTAGGAGACCTCTTCCTTAACCGTCGGGTGAGGTCATAAGAAGGGACCCTTTAGGGTGTCTTCTCGGACCACCCCATGTCAGGTACCCCGACACTACTCAGCCTGTGTTCAATCGTTGATCGGTTGGTACCAATTGAGTTATTAAATTGTTAGAAACGACTACGTGCGTCTTGAAGGTTAGTCTAAAAATCACGGAGTAAGAATTTATACTTATCTGATTGACTCTCAGTTCCTTTAGGATATTGAACTTTCGGTTTTATTGTTGTTTCCGTTCTTTTTTTTAGATTATTCTTTCTGTTACGTATTTCGTCTTCCTTTAAAAAAAATTCATACTCGTCATACAAGATTGTTTAATTTTCAACATATATAATTCCTTCTTATACTACAATCTCTTTTTCTCGTAAATCTTTTGTCCTTTCTAGAGAATTATTATTTTGTTGACTATACAGTTTTTAGTTCTCAGGTCATCTTTTCGACCTTCTAGCTCACCTCTTTTATAAGTCCTTTACCTCGTTTTTTCTCTTTGTTTATCTTTTATCTTCTCTTTTCAGTTCTTAAATCTAATTAGACGTTGTATGCTTTTTAAATTTTTCTCTTTCTTCTTCTTTGTTTCTCCTCCTTTAATAGTTGTCTTATTATTTTATTTTACAGGACCAGGTGTGAGACACCTCAAACAAAGAGAAATTTATAACTATTTAGGTGAAGAATGGATAGTTTCTTTTTGGTACGCGTGTGTGTGTGTTTCGTTTTTGTGTGAAGGATATGATGTCCTTCTTTCTTTCTAACTTCAAAGGTCCCACTTTTTTCCTTTCCAAATTTCTTAATACTTAACATAAGGAGTCTTCGTTATTGTCTGCGATCTTCTGTAACCCTGTTACGAAAGTTTTTAGACTCTTTTGTAATAAAGGTGATTTATAAGGGTCGATTTATGAGTCAATTCAATCTCCCACCTTATTCTGACTGACTCCCGAGTTTTTACATTTTCATAAAACTTACATGAGAAAGAGTCCTTCGATGAGGGGGAAGGGAACGGGTTTAACTTCCCTATTCGGTTCCTTCTCCTTTTACACCCGAGTTCCTTCCTCCCCTATAAAGTGTCCTCACCTCACTTTCCCTAAAACCCCGACGACCGTTTCTGTTCGGGTTCTTATTCACTCGAAGCCCTCGTGGGTCACGTCCAGTCCGTCCTACCACTGCCGGTCCTCCCTACCGAAGTGTTTTGGTAATTCAAATGACTACGACTAGTATGAATCTTCTCATGGTATAAGGAGAATTTTTCAAATCCCTAATTAATCATTATTAATGCACCTTTTGATTCGTTTGTTGTTTATTCTATTAATAAATGAAATCCTCTTTTTCCTTTCATCATGAACTATTATTTATATTAGTTTCATCTGACTCGCCAAATCGACACTGGACCTAGACCCGACACGAGTCAGTGAGCCAGTACGGACTGGGAAACGCTGGGGTACCTGACGTCGGGTGGTGCGAGGAGACAGGTACCCAAATAGGTCCGTTCTTGTGACCTCACCCAACGGTACGGGAAGAGGTCCCCTAGAAGTACCATCCGTCTACCCCAAAAATGACTGACTCGGTGGTCTCTTCGGGTGGGTCTTTATTTTTACAGTTAAGACTAAAATATAAAAAATGATATTAAAACTTACAACTAAATCAAATTTTTTTATTGTGACAGTATCGAGATTCACTCCACCATATTCCTACACTTTCACTTTCACTTCGACGAGCCAACACAGGTTCAGAAACACTGGGGTACCTGTCATCGGATGGTCCGAGAAGGCAGGTACCCTAAAAGGTCCGTTCTTATGACCTCACCCAACGGTAAAGGAAGAGGTCCTCTAGAAGGGTTGGGTCCCTGACTTGGACCCAGAGGGCGAAACATCCGTCTGCGAAATGGTAGACTCGGTGATCCCTTCTAGTCATATTCCTATTTCCTTTGATTGAGGAGTAGTTAGGTTTGATTTAGGATAGATGTAGATGTTAATCTTCATTTATTTATTAGAGGTTTTATATTTTAAAACTTTTTTAACCGTCATATTCGTATAAATCTTTCATTTTTAGTCTTCTTTGTCGATTTTCTAAGATCCTTGCCAGTAACCTTACCCTTCTTACTCCGAATACCTATATGAAAATTGAAGAGTTTAAGCGTCATCATAACTCATATGTATGTGTGTACAAAATGAAATTATGTGTACTTTTCCAAAAGTCACTGACCTCTTGTCTTACTTTCACAAAAATAAACACTATCCTTCGTTCCGAGAGTAATTAAATTATCTGCTCTGTTTCTATTTTTAGTAATACACCAGTTAGAAACCGGATTCTGTCTACAGTTAATCTGAATAAATTGTATCAGTTACATTTGTTTATATGACTGAATATTTCTTTCTCTTTTTTCGTCGTCTTATTTTACGAATTTTATCTAGTAATTCTAAGATAGATTTTCCCCCCTCCCATTTTACTACCAGAAATCCTACGTAAAGTATGAGACTTTTACACACATATTGAGAGTAAAATGTGTATTCAGGTAAATAAGACATCATGTACAGATTAAAAGGTCCGTCTAAAAATCCTTATATGATATATCCTCACCCCCTTTTCGTATATAATTTCAAATTTTCGGACAAATTTTATTGGTCTAGTAGGATTAAGAGGAGAAGTTACTCTCTGTCAAGTAAAGAAAAGGGCAAGAGTTTCTGTAAGGCACTTCCGTAACAAAACCGTGTAAAAGAGACGTATCTCCAAGAATACCACTGAGTCTGCCATTTCTTAGACGGACGTTACGTCTTCTAGACCCAAACTAGGGACCCAGCCCTTCTAGGGGACCTCTTCCCTTACGTTGGGTAAGGTTATAAGAACAGATCTCTTAAGGTACCTGTCTCCTCGGACCGGTCGACATCAGGTATCCCAGTGTTTCTCAACCCGTGTCGACTCTCTGATTGTGAAAGTGAAAGTGAACCCAAATATGTCGTCTTCTGAGAGAAAAACCAGTCCTCCGGAACAACATACGAAGGGTGTGTCTTCTTTGAAAGAGGTTCGAAAGTCTGAGAGAAAATGTAAAGTCTAGTGCTGGTCGATCACCTGATACCCTAAGGACGTTTGAGGTTTAATACAAGATTAATAAGGGAGAGGGAGACTGGGAAAATTGTAACACCCGTCTGAAAAAAAAAAAAAAGGAAAAGTCTTTTTCAAATTCTCATTTATCGTCCACGTAGTTCGTAGGACATTGTCTTTTACACCCACACTAAAATGTTTCGACACTAAAGGTAGGTCGGTTCGACAGGGAAAATCCAAACAGAACTGGCTTGGTCGTCCATCAAAAGTCAAGTCAAGTCTTCGGTGTGTACCGTAAGTAACGTACCGTACTTTTGGCTGACCGAACACAAGTCCGAGATTTTTATAGGGTCGATTCTCCACTTTACTTCACTTTCCATCGTCCCTCACTTTACCCGACTCTCCTCTGAGCCCGAAGGTCTTCTACCTTTCCCCCCTTTTCCTTTGCACCGGTTATTAAACTGTTAAAAAAGAACTCAAGAAAACATCGGCACAACGCAACCCCGTCGAAAGATCCTCCGAGAGTGTCTCTCTGTCCTCAAACAACAGGAAGGACGTCTCACTCACTCGTGGACGACCACGACGCAGACGGAAAAGGAGAGGCAGCACAGTCTTCCTCGTCTCGACTCTTCGAAAAGTTCTGGAAACCTCTAGAGGTTTGTCGACGGATGTTTACAAAAAGACAAGTAGAGTACTTTACACCTTCTAGGTCTAGTAGAGAGGGTCCCGTAGGGAGGAAAGAAGACCTATTCTTTAAGGAGTTCCTGTTCTTTTACATCGTATTTACAGTGTATTTTGGATCGTAAACTGGGGGGGTTTTTTTCGGGTTGTTCGTAAAACGAGTACCACCGATAGGTCACATACGTACGATATACTCATTGACTTCTACGGACTCTCTACAGAAGAAACTTACCAATTTACACTAATAAAAGGTCCTACGTACCAAAGAAAATTATTAATCTTTTACACTAGAAAGAACAAGTAGTAGTCGTTTACTTGTAGGTTCTGCACCAAAAATGTATCAAAATTTTATTTACATTATTATTTATTATTTAAAAGAACGGTTTACTGTGATTGATCTCTTATAAAATTCGGTTTTAATTTTGGGTCTTTATAAAGACTTCATGTTATTTATAGTAATCCGATTATCGAGTGAAAATCTGAAAACCAAGAAAACCGATGTCCAACTAGGATTAAAGGATTTGTTCCCATATGTATCCGATAAGAAGACGAACCTTACCGTCCCGAGTAGGGGACTATGTATTACTTAAGGATAAATAGGAAGTTTTGGGTCGGTTCCTCAGTGAAGAAAGTCCTCCGGATGGGACGGTGACGGATGGAAGTCTGATTTATCTCGACATACAAAGGAACACTAACCTTATGAAAAACTAACAATATGTGTTTATTTGTTTAACATTAAATAACAAAAGAAACATTCTAGGATATTACTGTTCCAAATACAGCATAAATGGAGAGCAAGGGAAACTGGATTGAGTTCCTGACCGTATCGTACCTCATCAGTCATATGTGACCAACTTAACTTAACTTACCATTAACTCTCAGAAAAGAATGAACACTTAAATTGATAAAACTTCAGAATGTCGATATATTTTATAGAAATATAAATCAATGTATAAATTGTTTAACAGAAATAATTTTTCTAAATTCAGTGTGCTTTAACCTCACAGGATCTTACAGGATCTGTATACTGGTATACCGAAGTTCCAGTGTACTAGGACCGTCGAACCTAAATAGATTAAACTGTTTTACTCCACAAGTTACTGTAAACTTTCTTTACAGTCTTTTTTCGTACCACGTCCCGTCACCCCGCCCCGTTCTTTGACCTACACCCCCCTTCAACGAAGTTAGTTAAAGTCAATGGTTTCCCTTCACTGAGTAAAGGTTCACTAAACAAGACTGAGACCATAATTAAAGGATCGTGTCTAGACCATCAAATAGAGAATCATTAACTACATTATGGAAACCCACAAAAAACCGGGAAAAAGTGTGTACGTGGTTTGTTGAGTTACAATTTTATTTTTTTTTTTTTTTGTGAACAATGTTCATGAACGATTAATTTCTTGATCTAAGAAGATCAGAAATCCAAGAGTCCCTTTAATCTTCCTGCTAATCCAAGAGTCCCTTTAATCTTCCTGCTAATCATGTCTTAATGAAGTTTTCGTCACTTTTAATGTCCCCAATTTGGTTAAACCTAATACTTTCTTAGCCCATATCACCACCCTTGAATTAGAAGGATACGACCTCTTTATCGTGGACGTCATAATTTCGTAAAGTAATTAAGTGAACAACAAAGTTGTTTGAATAAAACTCCGAGTACTTTTTGTGACGTCACCGATACCGTATGTCGACGACGACGACGACGATGCAGCGAAGTCAGCACAGGCTGAGACACTGGGGTCTCTGTCGTCGGGTGGTCCGAGGGGGCAGGGACCCTAAGAGGTCCGTTCTTGTGACCTCACCCAACGGTAAAGGAAGAGGTTACGTACTTTCACTTTTCACTTTACTTCAGCGACTCAGCACAAGCCGAGAAGCACTGGGGTACCTGACGTCGGGTGGTCCGAGGTGTCGTCCTGAGGATTTTTCGTGAACTTTCCTACGCGGTCGTCCAACTTTTCAATAATAGGAAGAAATTCATGAGTTGCTTACAACGTTGAATGAAACCAGCAACTCCGTACTCTACGTTCTCCCCAGAATATTCTTACCAGTCGTATTTCACATTGAGTTAGGGTCCACTTGACCTAATTACGACTATGAGTCAGGGATTACTATACATATAGTCTCGTCTCTCTAGAATGAGATGTTTCTTTAGATCCATAATTGTTCTAACACACGTGTCGTAACACACACTGAACGAACAAACAATTACTCGATTACTGTAAGAAATTACACTTCTTTCATCCTTTCACAAGTCTTAGACTGAGAAAGGTCCGAAGTAGCAAATATAAGTTCTTAGAACTTCCTCTAGTAGCTGTCACCCACAAGTAGAGTTGGTTGTCTGATAGTCGTGTTTTGGTAATTAAAACATAGATAATTCAGACATTCCGTGATTCCTACGGTTTTATATGTTCGATACCAGAGACAGAAGTGACCCGAAGTCAAGTCAAGTCAGTGAGTCAGCACAGGTCGAGAAACGTTGGGACACTTGGAGTCGTGCGGTCCGGAGGGACAGGTAGTGGTTGAGGGTCTCAAATGGGTTTGAGTACAGGTAGCCCAGTAACTATGGTAGGTCGGTAGAGTAGGAGACAACAGGGGAAGAGGAGGACGGGGGTTAGGGAGGGTCGTAGTCCTAGAAAAGGTTACTCAGTCGAGAAACGTAGTCTACCGGTTTCATAACCTCAAAGTCGAAGTTGTAGTCAGGAAGGTTACTTGTGGCTCCTGACTAGAGGAAATCCTACCTCACCAACCTAGAGGAACATCAGGTTCCCTGAAAGTTCTCAGAAGAGGTTGTGGTGTCAAGTTTTCGTAGTTAAGAAACCGTGAATCGAAAGAAGTGTCAGGTTGAGAGTGTAGGTATGTACTGGTGTCCTTTTTGGTATCGGAACTGATCTACCTGGAAACAACTGTTTCATTGTAGATACGAAAAATTATACGACAGATCCAACTAGTATTGAAAAGAAGGTTCCTCATTCGAAGAAAATTAAAGTACCGACGTCAGTGGTAGACGTCACTAAAACCTCAGGGGGTTTTTTGACAAAGGTAACAAGGGTAGATAAGCGGTACTTCACTACCCTGGTCTACGGTACTAGAAACAAACGACTTACAACTCGAAATTCGGTTGAAAAAGTGAGAGGAGAAAGTGAAAGTAACTCTCCGAGAAATCAAGAAGTGAAAGACGGTATTCCCACCACAGTAGACGTATAGACTCCAATAACTATAAAGAGGGTCTTTAGAACTAAGGTCGAACACAAAGAAGGTCGGGTCGCAAAGAGTACTACATGAGACGTATCTTCAATTTATTCGTCCCACTGTTAAATGTCGGAACTGTATGAGGAAAAGGACAAACCTTGGTCAGACAACAAGGTACAGGTCAAGATTGACACCGAAGGACTGGACGTCCATCCAAAGAGTTCTCCGACTCCCCGAGTGTTTATGTTGTAAAAGAAAGAGTGAGAATAATGTGCATTCGACACTAATCAACACCGTCACGAGACACACAGAGGAAACAAGACCCTAGATCCGACTTCCTCGTCGGGGGTCGACCTATGGAGTCATGGAAAGGGTTCCGTCTCCCCTTTTTTGTCGTTACCGTCTCAATGCTCTACCGAGAATTTTGAAATGAGTCAGTGTCGTATGTAGTGAAGGAGACTCTCGTGTAAATCGGTTTCTTACAGTGTCCGGTTCGGACCCAGTCACCAAACCCTTTCACAGTAGAGTGTCCCTCCAACCAAGTCACTGATTGACCTTTATATAGTATCGTTAGGAGTTGTCATAAACTAACATAAGGAGGGGATGCCTCTATAAAACCTTACTTCATCCTCACTCTTAGACTCCCGAAACCTACTGTCGATGTTCCGAAGTACAGAGTGTCGTTTCAAGGTGTACCTGTATTTTGTTTCTCTGTCGTCATTGTCGCTGTTTCGGGGTCCTTGCGGACTCTGTCCCGAAAATCCAGGGAGCATTCTTTGCAAGTCTTCGATTGTCTCCTCCTTCTTACCCACCCTAGGGAAACGAGGACAGAAATAAATAGCGTTTCCTGTCTTACGAAACAGTGGAACCTTTGGTGGTTGTTTCCGTCACACATTTCGATATTCCTTAGGGACAGC
The DNA here is from genome assembly GCA_006410555.1 of Capra ibex. Lineage (NCBI taxonomy): Eukaryota > Metazoa > Chordata > Mammalia > Artiodactyla > Bovidae > Capra > Capra ibex. The sequence continues at coordinate 2,278,471 of SJYO01006649.1, forward strand.
CGAGAGAGTCTCCACCGAACCCGATTCACCACCCCACCCCATAAGACGATGAGTTGACGGGACTCAGAACCTAGAATTCATCAGTCCGACCATTGGGGTCGATCTTCCTTTTCGACAAACCAGAAACTACCGGTCTCGACTGATGTATACACGGAGGAACAGAAGCATAAGGTTCTATAGTGACGACTCTCTCCTCTCACGCCGGTATCACATTGGACACTGGAGTGATCCCTGTCAAGTCAGAGAGACGACATTTCAATAAGAAATGTTCAGAACGTCAGTCACTAAAATGTCCGACACGGTGAAAATGAGACTTCTTCGGTATTATTGGACCCTTTAAAACGGCTCTAAGGGTTTCCAATATATACACAAGGACGAACGTATACATATTAATGATTAAAAGAGAAGAGAAAAATACGATTTGACACAATTGTGATGTAATCATTTTAAGAAGCTCTTCGACCTTCACGAAAACAGTATTCGGTCTCCCTCTACAATTAAAAAAAATAACTTCTTGTGTCAACCAAAGACGAAAATGAAGGTATCAGTGTGTGATTAATTTAAAAATTTTAATAATAGTAATAGTTGTCGTAAATGATCTCGTAGAAGATACACTCACATCCGTCTAAGAAATGGTCATACAGACATCGGAGGGGACACATCATACATGGGAGGTGTCGTAAACGTATGAACTCCGGTAAGGAACCACTCATAAGTGTTTACTGTAGATAAAAAAAAAAAAAAAAACGTAAAACGATCTCTTTGGTAGATCTAATCTGTAATAACTCGAGTTTTGATATATACCAGAAGTGTATGTCATACAAAATTAACGTTACTGTTGTCTAACTCCCCTTGGACTTGAAACCAAAGTCGAAATGGTGAATAAGTCCGAAGGGACCACCGAGTCTACCATTTCTTAGACGGACGTCACTTCCTCTGGACCCATGCTAGGTACCCAACCCTTCTGGGGGACCTCCTCCCGTACCGTCGGGTGAGGTCATAAGAACGGACTTTTTAGGGGGTACCTGTCTCCACGGACCGTCCGATGTCAGGTACCCCAGCGTCTCTCAGCCTGTGTTGACTCTGTGATTCGTGTCGTGTCGTTTCGTGATGGTGAATAATACACTGGTATTTCTTCAGTAAATAAGGACACATTTTTGTCACCTGATCTTGTCTATTCTCTGTCGTTTGTATACGGATTACACGGAAATTGTTAATTTGTTCCAACGAGTGACCACCGGGACTAAGGGTGTCTAGGACCTTACTAGGAGTCCTAGGAAAGGTTGTGTCTTAAGTTCCGTCTATGAGGGTCAGTAATCCTGACTGTGTTCCACTTTAGCAACACTTTCAGATCCAGGTCTGTTAGATGTTATATACCTCTATTACACACTTTCACAACGTTCTTACCCCTGGGGAAGGTCCGGGACTCTCACCCAAGAACAGATTGTGAGTCTTTATTTAACGGACTCCTCTGTGTGTACGACTATTTCGTTCTCTGAAATAAGTCTCCCCCATTCCCTTGGGTCCTCTTGACGAGACGACGCTCCGAGTGTCCGAGGTCAAAATACCACTATCCTAAGTAAAGGCCCAACGGAAACCGGTCAGTAAGACTGAGTCGCAGGAAGGACCACCACGTACGTAGCGAGTTGGTTCTACCTACGGCCGCTCTTCCTAGGACCCTCCACCATCCTGTGCACCGAAGAGGAAAACTGGAAAGGACTTGAGAAAGCCAATCACCACCAAACAATCAAGGCACAAGGAATGATCATGGAGGACATCACTTTATTGGGTGAGTTTCCTGATGACACCACCGACCGGTCCCACCCTCCAAAGTCATACAAAGGGGTCTGTCTTTACGAAACATTTGAGAAGAAACAACATGTTTAAATTCCACGATAAATAACAATAGTGACAAGCAATGAAAACAATGTCTTTTAAACATGTCTAAAACAAGTCCTATATCCTCCACGACTGTTATCAAACATAGAACGGTTGTTCCGGATGTCGACAACAAGATTACTATATGCGATTTACGAGAACCGTAAAAATTTCACTCTCATCTGTTACTTTCGCCAAGGTTTTACGTCTCGTTCCTAGTGGAACCTGACGCACCCTTTGATGACCCCTCTGTATGACTGAACCCAAACGTCTGACCCAAGTAGTAAATTCCACATTTACGACCAAAACGGTAAGTGAGAGTCGGAGTCAAGCCTCTTCCACTACCGTGGGGTGAGATCGTGAGAACGGACCTTTTAGGGTACCTGCCTCCTCGGACCATCCGACGTCAGGTACCCCAGCGCTTCTCAGTCTGTGCTGACTCGCTAAAGAGAAAGTGAAAAGTGAAAGGACGTAACCTCTTCCTTTACCGTTGGGTGAGGTCACAAGAACGGACCTCTTAGGGTCCCTATCCCCTCGACGGCAGATGCCCCAGCGTGTCTCAACCTGTGTTGACTTCGCTGAATCGTCCTCTCGGAGTCAAAGGAGTAGATGCTACACCCGAGGTAGTTAGAGGAGAGTTCCAACACCTTTTAAATTTACTCAATTGTTCATATTTTATTTTTCATTTTTGGTACTAAGTATCTAACATGAGATATTTACAATCAAGGATTCCCACCTTTTGACCAAATATTACTCGTGAAACCCTGAAAACTGAGTGAAAGATAAAATCGTTTTCAAACCATTCGAAATTCTCAGTCTTTTGTAAAAGTCAGTCTTTGTAATAATAAAATCCCGTTCTCTATTTTGGACATGAGGGAACCTAGTGGTAAAAGGAAACTTTGTGTCCATTCTCGACCTTATATTCGGGAGAAAGAAATTCTAAACGGAGGAAATGGTTACTCGAGAATGTTAAAGAAGAAATGTATTTTGTTAATCTTTACAAGTTCCCTTACTATTGAGTTATCGACGATTACGAAACACCTACTGTAAGTTATTCCTCTTTTACAATACTGAGTTTTATTGTATGAAGATTGAGCCACGATTCTAAACTTCGTAGGTGTCACGAGCTACTACATGCACTCTTATTACGTTTAGGGAGACCCTTACATATACACTGTGAAGAGGCTTACTAGACACAGTCTCAAGGTTCGTGGGGTTTATCTTCCGAAGATTACGAGTTTTAGGTCTATTCAGAGGATAAAGGTGGTATTTCTAATCTAAAGAAAACTTTGACATTGGAATCGTGGAAAGAAAACGGAGGTGGTGATACGGAGAAGGAAGGTGGACGACGAAACGGTTTAAGTAACAGTCATGTATAAAAAGGTGGATAAACCTCACGTTTCTGTAAATTAATAGGATCTTCCTTTTAGACTCTCATGTTCGACATGTGTCGTCCAATTCTAACGATTATATATTGAATCGATTTTTATACAAATAAATCTCATCGAACAAAGTGTTCAGAACGAAAACACCATCGGGTAAAACCCTGGTTTTGAATAGTAGAGGTTTTCGTTACTAGACGACATTTAGTTGTAACTACTTCTCAGAATTCCAGGTCTTCATAGACAAGTTAAACACCCCAAAGGATTCCTAATTCCCCTTTGTAAGAACTCGTAAAACAACTCATGTAAAAAAAATTTACGGAGATTTACCTATGTTAGTTAGGGACTTAAGATTCGGACACCATTCGTTAGAAAAACACCTTCTTGGTTACATTCACTTTCACTTTCAGTGAGTCATCACAGACTAAAACGTTGTGGTATATCAGGTACCTTAAGACGTCCAATCTTATGACCTCACCCATCGGTAAGGGAAGAGGTCCCCTTCTTGGTAATATTTTTGTATTTTTCAAATATCGGGGGTGAAGAATAAAAAAGATGTACTTTTACAGAAAAAAAAGAGAAAGGAGTTTTTTACCATATTTGAGTCTTTTTTAATCCTGACGAAACGTCAATTATTGATACTTATAGATCTGGGTAATTTCTTCGTCGGTTCACCCCTAGAAAAAGTCAGAAAAATAATTTAATTTATTTTCACATTCCGTACGTCGAAATTCAATCTTTCTCGAGTAGTGAAAAGATTCCCATATATCAAAAAAGATATATGGAAAGATATTATATGGGTTAATAATACCACCCGGTTATTGTACTAACATATGGACTCTCAGTATCCTCTTAGTGAAAATTTTACTGACATTGACTTAAGTTATACTTCAAATTTTTATATAAATTTACACATATATATGTATGTGTGTATATGTATATATACGTATATACGTAATTACATTTGTGTAACTAGATATACATACACAACACATTTGTACTTATATTCTTCGGAAATGGAGACTTTCAACCCTATTAATATTTTATTAAAAATGTATATCCCTTTATTAATGGAGGTTAATCAGGGAAGATGAATCTTTCTGAATACCTTCGTCCGCACCATTTTCTTTTTATCTTTGAAATTTAGGAGTGATGAGAAACAACGATTTTACACTCTGTGTCTTATCTACCGAAAACAAGATAGTCTCGAACATTCACATAGAAACCTACACGTTTCCACCCAGTCTCTATACGTCTCCCATATCTCACTTCGATAAGTTTTATGTACTATTTCTTTCGCTCATCCGTTTCCCCAAGTCAAGGGGGTACCCCAGGTACTTAACAAATTTAACACTTCTTCTCTTCTTCTCTGTCATTGTCACCCTATTTTCACTCTAGGTCTCTAGTTCACAGTCTTCTCTGGTACTCTTGTCTCCGGGGTCCTTAGACAGTATGACATAACTCCCTTCGTCCTGTTGTCCGTAACGTCAATCGTGGTTGACACTCAGTCCTCGTAATTCCATTAACGTGGAGTTAGAGTTCCCTTGTCTATGGGTAAATATACGCAAAGTACTTAGTTCAGACCTCTTATACATGGTTCGAGTATTGTCGTTGAGTAAGGATCCCTAAAATTAAACAATCCAAACCTTACCCCCGGGGTTTACACAAATAAATTTTCCAATAAGTACTTTTCATAGTTCGTAACTACTCTCTTTATTTTCTGGATTTATATATAACCATATATTATAAAAGTGATTGACTTTACAACTCAAAATACTTCTACAGAGAGTTTCAATAACTCTCTAGACTACATTGGAGTCAGTTTTAGGACTGTGTAAAAAAAAGTCCTCCAGTTACCAGACCACGAATTTAAATATACTTTTGCGTTTCCTGGTTCTTGTCGGTTCGGTTAGAATTACTTTTTCTTCTGTCAGTCTCCTGAAATACGATAGTTTATGGTACTATAATGATAATTATAATTCTTATAGTGTCTCTGTATTTATCTTTTTACCTTGCGTTATTCTACAGGTCTTTGTTTCGGTGTGTTGACTAAATACTGTACACTGAATGTTGTTTCCATAGTGGTGTTTTCTTACCTTTTTCACCAAAAAAAAGGTATATATTACGACCCAACTAGCCATACATAGGCATCCCCTAATTTCCTTCCAACTAGAGACGGAATATGGTGTGTGTTTTTCAGTTAAGATCTAACTACTAACTGAATTTACACTTTCTATTTTATTATTTGAAAGACCTTCCATTGTAACCTTTTATGTCAACACTGGACTGTCCTGGGAGGGACGGAGTTTTGTTATACTCGGTGGGTCGGACCCATTGGTTCGCGAGACCGGACAGAACCAAACGAGGACAAAATCGTAACTGTGGGATACGTGACCGTTTGGGGATTCAAGGTCGGTTTGCCCCTACCAACCGGTGAGTATTCCCTTTTTTACCAACTGTTTCACCTGATACAGTTTTGAATCTTGAAGAAGACAAGTAGTCTCTACAGTGACTCTCTCACTTTTATGTTCCCACCTTCCTCTATAAATGGGGTGAAGATCGGTTGTTTTTCAAGTATATATTACGGGGGGTGAGTCTGTCATTTCGCAGACGGATGTTACACCCTCTGGGCCCAAGATAGGGACCCAGCCTTTCTAGACGACCTCTTCCTTTACCGTGGGGTGAGGTTATGAGTACGGACCTTTTAGGGTACCTAGCTCCTCGGACCATCCGATGTCAGGTACCCCAGCGTTTCTCAGTCTGTGCGGACTCACTGAAGCGAAAGTGTCTAGTTATTCTTCCAAAGGGTCCACTGAACCCCCAGTTCTTAGGTGGACGGTATCTTTACTCATCTGGCACACTCCTAGAAGTTGAAAATAGATCGAACACAGTGAAAAAGATAAAATGTAAGCCACGAGAGTAAATTAAATCAATACAAAAGGTCAAAGAGAGAAAAAACAACAAGAAAGAGTTCGGAAATAGTTCGTATCGTCTTTTCGAACACATATGTATATATATTCACCATACATACTGTATTATATGTATAAAATCTTTTGAATGTTTAAAAACGGATCGATTTTTTAAATATTGTAAAACTCAGATGGACAGACTGAATCTTCTTACGATCTAAAAATTAAATATAGTGAGTTTTTAAACTACATAAAGGCACATAAAACCATAAGTCATAATGACGAATTTCGGATCTTTCAAATAATAGAATTACTACAAATTTTAAAAACTTACTCCGAACTTTGACGATTAGGTTAAGACTCTTATATTTCTTTACGATACAACAATTTTTTTTGTTTTGTCCTTTAATTGTACACTATCAATAATAATTGATTTCATGGATAAGTTCTAAAGTGTGACGCAAATCAACGTAACTCATCGAAGTCAACGTACGTTTTTTAAGACTATTTAAGAGAAAAGTAAAAATAAGATAATTTTTATAAGAGATTAAAGGGAACAATACCAAAGAATCTATGTGGGCAGTAAATTTTCACCTGTAAGTTAAAGGTTTATGTACCCCGAAAATGTCATAGAAACTATAATTAAATAATAAATTTACGAAAGAAGAGACGTCAATGGAAGACGCGAAAAAATCAGAAACAACTCGGAAAGTTACCGGTTCACTTTTTCGAGAGAATCATTTACAGTGTAACGTGAACTTTTATACACCCAATAAAAGTTTATAGAAAACTATACCTAAAGATTGAATTAAGGTGTCTCTATTCTCTTGTCTGAGACATACTAAAGTTATGGAAATCTGGTACTTTAAAAACGTGGAACAAAATACAGGGACCTATACTAGGTCAAAGAGGATCAAATGTCAGATACGCATGAACTTATCTTAAACAGAGGATGACAACACACTTTTAACAGTGCATATCAGTCTAAAATGGTTTCGTATTTAGAATTAGTGCAACTTAACCAAGTACCAGACGAAAAGTCCAGATGATATAGGAAGATGAAAAGATATATATAGGTAAGATAATTATAAACTCTCAAACTATAACTTTGAGGTGGATTTTTTTAGCATTAAATAGACGAACTTTTTATTAACATTATATATCCCCTTGATACACATTGAAGAAAGACATAAAAGGTTCAGAGGACATTTAACAATAATATGAAAGTGTTAAATTTAAAAATTTTTGTAAAAATTTTAATTTCTTAGACGGACCGTTACGTCCTCTACGTCCTCCTCGTCCAAACTAGGGACCCAGTTCTTCTAGGCGACCTCCGTCCTTACCGTTGGGTATGGTCACAAGAACGGACCTCTTCAGGTACCTGTCTCCTCGGATCGTCCGACGTCGGGTACGCCACCGTTTCTCAGTCTGTGTCGACTCGTTGACTCGGGTGTACGTGTCCAGTCATTCTGTTAGATTATCATTTTGCTCGTATAGAACTTTTTCGTAAAGAGTTTTATTGGTTGTTTCTCTAACTTTCAATGAGTTTATAAATTCAGGACTCAATGTACCAATACTAATTATGTACGAGAGGTCCTCTAGTTTGTACCCAGACAGTCTGATATTCCTCCTAGGTCTATCTTAGTCCTATAATTATAATTATGTACGACGAGGAAAATGTATAATGTGTAGTACTCCTTAAAGGTTTCTCAATTGTTACCTGAGTAAAATATGATCAAGTTGACATTGAGATTAGTCATATTTATTAATTCGTTTTCAATGAATCTTTTGATAGATCTCAAATACAGTACTACGTTCAAAACAATAAGAGTTAATTAGACAGACCGACAGAAGTAGTTCAGGACTATGTTTTCTTGAGTTGTACTCCCAAAAATCTCCCTCTAAGGACGTATCCTACCTAAGAGGTTTGTGTCTCAGTCATAAAGGTACGGGTCACTCGTGTACCCCTCACTCAAGGGCAGTGGTTTAGTACAGGTTCAAGACGTAAGGACTCAACGTACGTGAGGACTTGATCAAACCTCAGGACGACCCACCTCTATTTTACACCAGACGGTCGTTACCACCGTTTCCAACCTCGGGTCCCCACACGAGAAAAATTTTTACATTGATAAAAAATTATCACCAAATTTTATAAAGGTACTTCACTACTTATCACTTTGTCACTTCTTACTTAACTCTTAGGTTGACCGTTTACTTTATTGTTACCCCCTCCTCCAGTCTAAAATGGTTTCGTGTCGGGAGTCGGACTCCTCCGATGATACACCGAACTTGTTTGTGTCGTCGAGGGTCCTTTCCCCTTTTACTCCTACCCTTGTCTTAAAGACTCATTCTAAACCGAAGTCCCTTTCAAAAATTTAAAAATTTTTTATAACAAAGTAAATTGTGGGAAATTTTTTTGTCTTAATTTTTTAAAGTTTGTCCTAGGGTTTCGGTAGAAGGTGTCACACAGACAGTTTGGGTAGTCCACCGTCAGGGTCCTTGGACACTAGTAATGATACTCACAACCCCTCTTCGTAAGCTCCTCCAAATCCCATCTATGACACGATCTCTTCTCTCCCCTTTCACTTAATTCTTACCACGGACAAGGGGTCGGTCCCGAGTTCTCTCTCTTCCTTATTAAGTTCGACTTTCTCGTCAAAAGAATTCAGTAAGCCATCGTGAACCTCGTGTTCGTCCCTACTAAGACCCGACCCACTGTCTAAAGTTGTGTTACCATGTTACGTGTGATCGCAAGTTCTAGTGTCCCCCAGGTCTTCGACACACCACACGGGTCTCCGAACCCCGACACTGTCGGGACCCGTCGACGGACGAGGAGTGGTCGTTCTTACCGTCCCCCTGAGCCGTGTCTCTCCTTGTACTTCCGGTTGAAGCTTATCGTACACGACAGAATGTCATTACCCTTGACCACGACACTTATCTTTGAAGCCCCAATAACACGTATTAAATTGAAGGAAATATGGGTATCCTGTCATCCCAGAACTCCGTAGCTTCCAATTTACTATAGTTGTGCCAAATACATCAAAAGAAATTTGTTTACTTTCTCCTAAGTTAACATTACATATTATTCTACGAGCAAATAAAGTAAACAATCCCTTGTACTATAAGGTTCACTCGGTTAAAAAAAGGTTTACTAACTGTGTCGAGAAATTCTAAACATTGTAAAATTAGAAAGACTACCTTTCGGACGGTTTTATATGACATGTGACGATGAGAGACTTCGTCTTTGTTTATTATTAAATTGGTAAAGAACCGTACAGACTCAGTACTACTTGTAACTGATGTAAAGCGTGTATCATAAAATTCCAGAACCCCGAGGGGTCCATCGTGTCACATTTCTTAGGTGGACTGTTCCGTCCTCTACGTTCTCTTTCACTTTCACTTCCGCGAGTCAGGACAGACTGAGACGCTGGGGCACCTGACATCGGGTGGTCCGAGGAGGCAGGTACCCTAAGAGGTCCGTTCTTATGACCTCACCCAACGGTAAAGGAAGAGGTCCCCTAGAAGGGCTCGGTCCCTAGCTTGGGTCCAGAGGACGTGACGTCCGTCTGCGAAGTTGGAGACTCGGTGGTCCCTTCGGGTACAGACTCAGTACTACTTGTAACTAATGTAGAACGTGTATCATCAAATTCCAGAACCCCGAGGGGTCCATCGTGTCACATTTCTTCGGTGGATCGTTACGGCCTCCACGTTCTCTGAGTCAAAGTTAGGGACCCAACTCTTGGGGTCCTCATCCTTTACCGTTGGGTGAGGTCCTAAGAGCGGACCTTTTAGGGTACCCGTCTCCTTGGGCCGCCCGGGTCAGGTATCCCAGAGTTTCTCAACTCTCGTGTGTGTGTGTGTCCTATTCCAGGACTCCATACATCCCGGTATGAAGGGATTTTATGTAACGTGGGTCTGACGGTACAAAAGACTTAAAGACATAGGTGAAAACCATCAGGAAAAGAGAAGGTGTCAATAATCCAACAATTGTCTGTGAAGGACGAAAAGAGTCCCTCTGTCAAAGATTCTTAGAAGAAATGGGGGTAGTAAAATTAAACTATAAATCAGACGAAACCTAGATTTTAAATCTACTGCGAAGATTTTTAAGACGGATTTTTTCGTATTTTTTAACCCAAGAGTAAAGACTGTCTCCCAGTCTTTCAAAACGGATACTTACTTCACGTTCAGAAATTCTTTAATTAAATAAACTCCGTAAAATCTACTTGAAACCCAGAACCGAAATAAGGAGGTTTAACTTCAATGACCTACTTCCTGAAGTCTCTTTACCCAAAATCACTTGAACATTAACTGTAGGACTCCTCTCCCCTTCTCAACCAAAATCGGGAGGTAGAGTGGGACTAGTTGTAATGGGATAAATAAAATACCTTTGACATCAATTATAAGACTTAATTAATATAACATGTTAGTCAAAGATTTCGTATTACGTCATCACATATTTTGTATTATTACGTATTTTGAACAATACCTTTAAATTTTAAAATTCTGGATCTACTTTAAGTTTGTACTTAAAACGTACTTCTTTACTTTGTTTTGTTAAAACAAACTCATTAAACGAAATAATGTTCCCTCTTGTAGGTGTCATAGTAAATTTATGATATGGTAAGTAGTATACGTTCCGAAGGATCATTTGATTAAAATCTATCTGAGTCTGAGTTATTTATAGTTTTCCCATATAGTAACAGGGTGGAGACGAGTAAAAGGAAAACTCCTAGTTTCCGAATCATTTTTGTCTAAAGGATTTTATTCGTAATAGTATATGTCTCTTCTGACCTTTAGTATTTACTACACTCGTTGAAGGGAACTAATACTGTCCTTCAGATGTATACATTAGAAACATCACTTATTTGTAGAAGTTAAGGATCATGATATAGTAGGTTAAGGTCCTTTTGTAATAGTATTATACTTTATCTAATCTTTCATTTATCGTCAGTCTTGATAGACCGTTCCTCTTTGTGATCCGAAACGGAGGACTCAACCCCGTCGGACCGAAGCACCCTTTTCGTCGATATTCCACCAGGACCCGAGTCGGACTCCACGGACAGTGAGACTCGTTCAATCATTTGGAGAGACTTGGAGTTGAGGAAACCTCAAAGTCGAAATCGTAATAAGGAAGGTTTCTTTAGGGTCCCGACTAGAGGAAGTCTTACCTGACCCACCTAGAGGAACGTCAGGTTCCCTGAGAGTTCTCAGAAGAGGTTGTGGTGTCAAGTTTACGTAGTTAAGAAGCCGGGAGTCGGAAGAAGTGTCAGGTTTATAGTGTAGGTATGTACTGGTGTCCTTTTTGGTATCGGAACTGATCTGCCTGGAATCAGCCGTTTCATTACAGATACGAAAAGTTATACGATAGATCCAACCAGTATTGAAAAGAAGGTTCCTCATTCGCAGAAAATTAAAGTACCGACATTAGTGGTAGACGTCACTAAAACCTCGGGGGGGTTTTATTTCAGACTGTGACAAAGATGACAAAGGGGTAGATAAAGGGTACTTCACTACCCTGGTCTACGGTACTAGAAGCAAAAGACTTACAACTCGAAATTCGGTTGAAAAAGTGAG